>VXBI01003132.1:259471-374592 GCA_013397375.1 Toxostoma redivivum
TTTTTTTTTTTTTTTAATATAATAAATCCCGTGAAGTTTTGTAGTGTTTGATACCAGAGAAGAGTTAGACGGTTTGGGGTTGCTTTTCTTCTCTTCCCCACAAATGAATCACCCCTCTTTGTGGGATAAAATCAAGCAAAATGTGCACACTGGATGCTCAACACATTTGCAGGGTGGTTTTTAATTGCTTGTATTTTGCTTGTGCGGTGGCTACTAATATGATATTTGGCTTTTTTAAATTAATTTCTCTGTGACTTTGTGGCTATTGAAGGGTGACAGACTGGCAGGCCAGAGTTGGAAATCCTTTACTTATCCCCAGAACAATTACAACGCGGGCAGCAGCAATGAAAGTGTCCCCAGCCGGCGTGGAAGGCCCAGAACAAGGATGAAGGAAAGCCTTCCCAGGCTCTCTGCTGAGACTGCCATTAAAGATACCAATTAGTGCCAAACTGTATTTTGTGATGGAGGAGGCACCGTTCCACTAGGACAGGACTGTAACTGTGGCACGTTTACTCCTCAGCTGGCTGCAACTTTCAGCCCTTAACAGAATGGTCTGAATTATCCCCTGCAATCTTTGTGGCTTGATGCAGCATGGTGCAGAGCCTCAGGTGAGCTGCAGTGCCCCTTCTGTGTGGGGCCATGGTGAGGAGGGTCTGTGCAAACCAGCAGCACAGACAGTGACACGGGGGGGTCAAGCTGCTGCTGCTGCTGCTACCTCCATGGCATCTGCAGAGCCCGTCTCGCTGAACCTGCCTGTCACCCATTCTTTGTTTAATGGGCTTGGCTATGAAAGGAATAAAAGATAAAGGAAATCCTCTCTTGTTGTTTTTTGCCCCCAAATTGGCATGCCCAATTGTTTCTGGTCCACCACTGGAAACATTTGTACATCGGAACACAGAAATATTAAAGCTTTTTCTTACCCACAGCTCCATTTATACATTTACAGTTCCTTGATGTGAAGTGTGTAATGGAGTGGGTTGTTTAAGGTACAGTGTGCAGTGCTCAGAGCATTCCTGTGAGCAAGGGTTTTCCTTCAAGAAGACTTGCCAGTGACTATACTGCATCTTAGCTGTCAAGCTATTTTTTCCTTGCTAGGTTTCATTTGTGTTTTTCTTCACCTTTTGGAGACCCCTTATCTCTCCCCTCTTAAATCTATGCTCACCACAGAGCAGACATAATCCCAGATTTTCAGTAAATCAACACTATATGCTCCCTACTGACTAAGAGAATTTGATACTGACAGATTGTTACACCTAAAAGAAAAATACTGCCATAGTTTCTCTAACATGCTTTGCCTGCAACACCGAGCAAGGACGGATGTGTGATATCCATTATGAATGTAACAATACAGGTAGCCTACCATAATACAACTATTTTTAATTTATATTTCATGACGAAGAGCATGGGTGCAGCCATGAATCACTGTCCTCCTCTTTTAGCTCAGTAAAACCACAGTGTCCATAATACTGCAGCCGTACAATTAACTCCTTTCAGCAGCAGCACTGCAGATTTTAGTCCTGTGCAAAGCCATTGTTTAATCTACACATGTACAGAAACCATCCTGTAGAATAGCAACATTTTACAATTATATGACACCCGACATCTGAGTTTCACTACGTGCTGGACAGATGTGTAATTAATGCTGCCTTTCAACCTCTCTGTTTGGTGGGTAAATTCTAGACTGGGAACTAAGTTATATTCAAACCTAAGATGTGATGCTGAGCATCAGCAATGCCTGTATGCTGTATAATTCTCCCGTGTACTCAGTGAAGAGATTAAATGCATCCCCCTCCTCACCCTCAATTTTCCTGGATCCCTTAAAGGGCTACTACTGCCTACTATCTTCATCCTTGAACTCAAATCCTTTGGATCCTCTGGGGCCTCTATTAACTGGATGTTTGCTATGCTCTGCCTTCAAATGGTCTTCAATCTCCTTATTGTTTTGCAAAGACCATAACATGATTTCTGAATAAATCCTTCCCTTTCCTCTGCCCTTTATTAGCCCAGATGGACAGAAGTGAAGGGAACTCTCGTTTTAACACTGTTCAGTGAACTACATAAAGACATCATATGAAAAAAGAGATGTTTGGGTCTGATGAACTCTATCCTGTCCAGAACCAGCACAGTGTACACAGTGTAACCCACTCCAGACTGCTCCCCTCTAAGGAGCAGTGGTACCAGGCTGACAAGCTTAGGCTGCTCCTGAAAACCTTGGAGCAGCAGCATTTCAACCTCTGGACAGATTTTTCCACCTTTGCAGAGCAGAGATCTTCATAATGCTGCTTGCTTATTTAATCACTCCTGGGCTTTCTCCTGGGAATAAGCATGGACTTGGAGACGGCAAAGAGGAATAGGTGGTTGGATGCTTTCCATGCCAACAATGGTTAGATTCCCATTTGCCCTGGAGGGAGAAAAGTAGTGAAACATAAAGGAAGCAATGTGCCAAAATACCATCATAAGAAAGAAATCAAATCCTTCTCCGCCCATTTCCATCTGAGGCAGAGGAAGGTATGTACATGTTCCCTGTCTGAGGGAAGCTGGCTTTGGGTGACCAACTCAGTGTGCAAACCAGGCTGGGGCACTGGCAGGGTCCAAAAGAGAGAAAAAGGTGTGGGTTCACCAGCCAATAATTCACTGGCTCTCCCAGATGAATCAAGACCTACCGTGAATGGAGATCTCTGGACCCCAGGGCAGACCTGGTAACAGCTGTGGCATAGCCCAGGGCTCGGTTAGGCTGGAGAGGGTCTGCTCCCTTCCAAATACCCACAGGACTGAGAGTCCAAACATGGACTCACCAGCAGGAAAAAAGAAATTAATCAAAGAGCTGTCTTTCAAAAGAGAATGCAAGAATTCTAGAATAGTAGACAAACATTTTATCTGTCCAGTTGGTTAAAGATTGCACAGACAAATTTATAGGTGTTAAATTAGACACCAGAGGGCTTCTGTATTGTTCTGTGAATGAATGCATTGCAGAAGTAGTAATATTAAATACAACAGAAGCAAAGCAATGTTAAACCCTCCCACATGTTCTATACTCTGTTCAGTTGGGCTGGCAGACAAATTACAGCTGAAATGAAGAATTTGCTATGATTTGGGTAGGATTCACTTTAAATTTTTTTGTCATCCAGTGATAACTGTATCAGCAGAGCAGTGTTGTGCCATGGGACAGTATTTTAGAGCACTGGTTAAGGTTTCTTAGGGCACTGGCCTAGGAAGGAAGAATGGCACCTACTGGTAACCCAATGCTCACATGTGCAATACCTGGGGTTCTTCTTCAAGGGCTTCTGTCCTAATACTAACCAGACCCAACCCTACTTAACTGATGAGATTTGACAAAACCACCTCACAGCAGGATGGTGTGGCTACAGGGACCATTGCTTACCAGTCTTGGCCAGATAGGAAGGGAGAAGCTGCAAATAGTAACATGTGAGAGGAACAGAGAGTAAAAGAAGAGTTAAGGCAGGGGAGAAAAGAAGCAGCTGAAACTAAGAAGTGGTTCTGGAGTGAGGCTTATGTGTTGGTGCAGAGGCTGAAAACATTCCCAGGCTCCTCTAAAAAGCTCATTTGAAAAGACTGAATGAATTTCAGAGCAGAACCAATGCCTCTGTAACCACTGATTCTGGGATAGATTTACAGCATAAACCCACTGGGACAGATTCAATGTTGGAGTGAGTGAACGTAACTCTATTGAAGTTAATGGACTTGTGCCTGCTTATATCAAAGATGAATTTAGTCTATAGAGAAAGAAAATGGGATTTAACCTGCAAATCACCTGTTATAGAGACTAACAACATAATATGTGGTGAAAAGCAAGAATTTGGGAGTGTGCTTAAAATGCTTCATTCTCTGCTCATCCAAATAGCCTGCATTCCCTGTGTTTCTAATTACCCGAAATCTATCTAGCCCTGGGAAGAATAGTATTTAACATTCATACTATAGTAACAACCAGAGATCCTGTGAGGGTCCCATTACACTCAGTGCTCTACAAACACAAAAACATGCCCAATCACTGCTTACAAGATCTTCCACTTCTTTTCTGTGGACATGGAAGCCAAATAGAATTGCTGAAGTTCAGATTTGGAGTCAAGGTATTTAACACTGTGGGACTGATATCCAAGGGGTAATAACTAGGAGACATATGTATAGCACAGCCACTTTTTTGAGACATCAAGCCTGGAATATTTGCACTCCAAATATTCAAACACAAGATTAAAATTGATTAACAGAATGAATGAAGGGACTGTCTACAGTATCTGTGTTGTTGTCAATAGGGTAATAAATCAACAGGAGAGGACACTGATACAGGGATAAATAATTACTGCTTCTGCATTAAATCTTGCATCGTGCTCTGTACGTATTTTGAGAGACTTGGGTGAAAGCAACTATCATCAAAAAGAACTATTAAGGCTGTTACTAATCATATTAATAATACTAATACTGTTGACTTGCAATTTGAAAGTGTCATCTGCTGTATCCTGGCACATGGAAGATGCAGCCAGGTAATGAAGCAATGACAGGTGACCCAGGAAGTTTTTTTCTCTTGGAGGAACAATTTGTGAAGTAGTTACACAAAGTGGTGATGGTCATGTATTTGCCATGGCTGCATGCCAGTTCATAAGACAAGCTCGCACCCAGAATCTATGTGAGACATTAAAACAAAGGAAAAAACAAATTGGCTTATACCTCATAAAACACCACTTAAAAAAACAATATTGGACCAACCATAGAGCCTTCTCCACAACACTTTCTTTCACCCTTGTCAGTAGATGCGTTTTCAAGCAGATGTCTGAAATGGAACAACTTTCAGCCGGATTTTAGCATGTGTATGTCAGTAGGTAGCTCTATCCAATCATTCCTGTCACCCTTTCCTCCTGCTTCTCCTCCGACATGGCATGTCAGACACATGCCAAGATAGGGCTGTCCCAGAGGGACTGTCAAAAAACAGCACAACCCAGAGCAGCCCTGAGGCTGTTCTGAATTGCACCAGGGGTTAAACCTGCCTCCAGCCAGCCTCAGGATGGGGGGTGTACACACAGTGTGGCACAAGCCACTCTCTCCCCATTCTGTGGTAAACTGACTGATACTCAAGGGCATCTGTGAGCAAACTCAATAGAGCCAGTCTGGATTCATAGTGCTGCAGCAGGAAACAAAGCCAGGTCCTTTACCCCTCCTTTGCCCAGAAGAAAAGACTATCCATGTTCTGTCTCTCAGCCACCAAAACCTAATGCAGAAGAGACTCCACAATTTTTCCCAGGTGTTACCTGCATCCAAACCTGCCATGTAGAGAAGTAACTACCTGTCTGCAAATGCATTTGCCATATCAGCCCATGCTAACTCTCCCAGGACAAGTACAAGTAGGGAAACGCATTGCATTTTTAAACAGGCATATATTGTTGGAGGATGTATCCTTTGCTGTCCAGGACTGGGAAGCCTCTAACACTGGTTAATTATCTCCAAGATGAAGGGCTTAATTGGGAATGTCACAAACCAAACTTTATTCTCTTAGAAGAGCTGTCTACCTCACATGGTGCTCAGAGAAATAATAGACAGCAAAATCAGTTCAGTTTTCATTGTTTCTTTTCAATTCCATAAAAATGCAAGCAGTCAGGGAAGTACTTTCAAATGTGTCTCCTATGTTTCCATCTGCATACTCAGTACTTCTGTAATGACACTCAGACTCAGGCAAGAGAATGATGATGAAGGTCAAGTGTGGAGAAAGGAAACTCTAAACAATAATGGATGATTTATAGCATACAGTGAATCTTATCTGGGTCACACTTTTGAAGGGTCCCATTTCTCAACTCTTCTAATTCCTGAATTAATTAAGTTCTCATACCCATTATTTTATTTCTCTTTTTCTATGCAGCTCGAGACACAGAGGTGACAGGCTGAGTGATGCACTTCAGAGCAGCGATTCTTCTTGCGCTGCGTGAAGGAGCTTTCAACAGAGCTTTGTCTCTGCAGCAACAGGACTCAGAGACACTCCTTGCTGAGTTCTTCCTCACCTTGCTCTTGCTTTGCTTATTCAGACCTCTTCCACATCTTCCTTAATGACCACTACCTAGGTTTCACTTCACTGGCCTATTGAATTGGAAGTTTTTCCTCCAAGATTGCTCATCTAAAGAGAGTTAAGACCTTCCTACAATCCCCAGGCACTTGTGATTACATGGGGCAATAGGCTTTTTCCACAGAGGAGACTACTTAAGTGAAAAGACACACTAATTCTCTTTGGCATTTCCTATTGCTCAAATGGACCTCGCCCATTTCCTGCACTGACACTCACATTCTGCTGCTGCGAGTTCAATGCAATCACAGAGCTTGTCAGAGGGACAAGGTGGTCATCTCCTTGCTGTCTGATCTTCCACATTTCATCCACAGAAGCTTTGATCCTATAAAGTGCCCCCTGAAGAGCATAATCGGTGTGTCTCCTGCATGGGTAGCCATCTGAGCTCTTTGTAGGCTGCAGCCTGAAAACTGTAAGCTCAAGTTCAGAAAATTGCCTACCAGACTCCTGTGGCTCTGTGAGAAAAGACAAAAATAATAATAAATTGTTAAGGGCAATCAAGAATTAGTTCTGCAATAAATCTATATGCAATCTGTCCCCGGTACTCCTGTGTGTTTACTTATATTTGTAAGATTTGTTTTATGAATGATTTGCCATTAATGGAGAAAAGAGAGATTAAGAAACAAAAGCTGTAGCTTCAATCCATCATTAGGGAATTAATCAATTGGCAGCCTGTGCAGACAGCTATTTAGATCTGTGGCCTGAACAGCTTAATTGGGGGAAATGTTTTAAAAGGGCTAGAATGATGTTCAAAGTAGCATAAATTAACCCGTTTTGGACCCATCACATGGCCTAATTTAACAACTTTTATACCTCAGAGTTTGGCAAGTGATCACATCTCTTGAGCTTCTTAGCATCTTCCTATCCTGATATGCCTGTAAAGTATATTTCCATCTGAAAATTATTAACTAGAAATGCTCCAGCTACTCAATAAAAGGCATGGGGAAAATGCCTGTGAAACAGTGTTTGTCCTTACCCCAGTTTGCCTCTCCCTGTCCAGCTGTAGGTGTTTGTAACCATTGATGCAAAAGAGAATAGAAGGAGGTCAAGTCCTCCTTCACCTCGGGTCTCAGCTCCCCTGCAGGGCTGATGGGGTTTTTATGTTACTGCAAAAAAAGAAGGGTGCATCTCAGGGTTTCTTACTTTTACTGCTGGTCTGTAAAGTGTTTTAGCTCTGCAATACATTAAATGAGGTGTTTAAGTGGAAAACCCCAACATTATCTTTTACTAGGAATTATCTTTTACTAGGAAAATTCATAAATGCAAGTTTCCTGGAAGTTCAGCATTTTCTGGGATGTGGACCTTGAACTGGCTTTAAATTCAGCAGAAAGCCTATTTATGTTTGGCCAAATCAAATCCCCATGAACTCCCTAACCCACTTGCGTGCTTGAAATCTGGGACTGGTCCCAGAGGTGAGTTTCTCAGTCTCAGCATGCTTCTGCCACCAGTGCAATCAATGCCTATGTGCTCTGCTCCTCACGCCGTTGAGGCTGCGCAGTTCCAGCTCCTACGGCTACTTCTGGTTACCTCACATGGGGTTGGAGAGATGCTGCCTGGGGACTTTCAAACAAAACCATTTAGCTTTAAGGCTCTAAATGTTTCAGTGTCTTTGCCAAGCAACACCCTGACAACACAGCTAAACCAAACTAACCTTATACATATATTGTACATGACGTTTGTTTTGGAGCAAACTTGTTGCCCTGCATTCCAGTCCTCCAGAGGCGTCATGCCATCCTCTTTATTCATCAGGAGTATACCCAAATCCCAGAGTTGGCTAATGTGCAGCCTATCCACATGCTTCCCGTCTCTGAAGGAAAATGCAGAATGAAGCATCCAGAGTCAGCTCCAGGCACAGTTGTTGTCAGCCAGGCGGGTTTCAAATGTGTTTGCTGACAGCATCATTGATAACTGTATGCCCTTTCAAGCTCTGGTAGAGGGGCAATGGTACTTGTGCAATTCTTGGGCTGTCTCTTCTCCTGGTGGGTCAATAAAATTCAGTCTTTGGTCTTTAAGGAGTCAAAATAATTGCATATTCTACCCTAACTGTGCTAAAATGTTTGGTCATTGAGCATATAGCTCTGATCTCAGGCCCTCTGGAGGTATACCTGAGTTGTTCTGATTTATTCTGACCTTTCAGAGGTATAAATGGGATAAGAATCTGGTTATCTTTTCCTACTGTTATGACTTCTGTTAGACTGATGAACCTGGCATACAAGCAGTTGGTATCTTTTAAGAGGTTTTTTCATATATGTTTACTCACAATTATTCACCAGTTTATACTTGTGACAGGATTTGGTTTAGAGGATCTCTTCCACAGAGTTCTGAGATCCACAGATTGTATATTTTGATAACCAAACCCACACCCAATGCAGGTTGCAATTTTGGATGTATTACTCTTTATATCTTATTCTTTATTCCATTGGCACTATCTTCAAAAGTAGATTACAGAAAAATATCTTCTCTTGAAAACATGCTAGCAGGAACAAAGCTAAAACAACACCAAAGCTGTGGCAAAGACTAAAGGTATAGGAGAAAGTGTTCATTTCAGAATACGATGCCACAAAAAGAGAAAGAAAAAACTCAGAAAAAACATCTCTCCATTTTGCCTCTCAAACTACCAGAACGATATTCAGACACTGTCTGGGAGAAGGTAATATGAAGACACAGATAATACCAGATGAAGAATTGCCATGCACTATTTGAATATAACCTTAAGACAACTTCACCTAATAACAGAGAGGCTGGGGCTTGGAGCAAAGGTTTATACCTTACGGTGTGTGAACACTAAGTTCTTCAGCTCAATGGCAATTCAAACACTGGCTGTTGCTAAATACCTTCAGTACAGGACAAAGGCTGATATCCAAGATGACCACTTAATTATCACCAGTTACCTGAGATGGAAAGACAAGAACATCTTTTACAGCACAGAGCATCTTCCTCAGCATGTGACACCTGGTACTCTTGCAGGAGCAGACCCATTCTGCTGGGGGATGTTCCCCTTGCATTTGCAAAGACAGGAGCAAAATGTCTCTGATGGGCATGGCATTCATCCAGGGACATTTATTCTTCTTCATTATTTCTTATACAACAGTATCACCTGGCATGGGAAGTCTAATCTGCAAGCTCAAGCTCTGCGTGGGAACGGAGAAGTGGTGGGTTTGCTGTTCACGGAATTATTCCAGAATAAATAAATAATACTGATGGATCAGGAGAGGGAGCAGAAGATTAATCTGTTCATTGTTCCTTCAGCCCTGTATATAACAGTATGTATTTGGCAGGCTGCAAAGCTGTCTCCTTTCTGTGTCTTAAAATACAATGCCACATACTTGAAAGGGTAGTAGCATTTAAATTTTGCACATTGAACATATTCAGTGTTTAAAGAAAGGAAAAAAGAAAGGAAAAAAAGAATTAAAAGATGAAGAAAAATAAAGAAGACACAATCTGACCAATGTATATGTTTCAAAATCCATTAGTTTTCAGAGCTCTCGACTTTCTATTTTAGTTACAGAAATAATCATCTCTGTAAATAAAAGCAAAATTGAGAATTTGGACAGGCACTGATAGAGAAGAAGCAGACTTTCATGGCATAGGAAGTTTCAACCACTTTTAGCTGATCTGTTACTTTTCCCTATTCCTGGTATGTATGGACACATGAACCGATATGTGCATGAGTGTCAGCCCAGACCAGCTACTGATGTCACACAGGAGCTTACTGAACACACCAGAGGAGAAACAGTCACACAAAAGAACTCAAAACTACATACTGCTGCCATACTTCCCATCAGTAAAAAAATCTCATCACTAATATCAGCAAGACTTTTGCTATTTCATTTTGCACAAAATCAGAGCAGGAAATGTATGTTTCTGTGCATGTTTTCGCAGCAAATAGTTGCTTCCACATTAAGTGTAAAGCTGAATGGGAACTGGTCACTGTTTGAAAGATGTGTATTTACATTTGTGGACAGGCCCACTTAAAGTAATGTAAGGATGTTTTGCTTTTAAACATTAAGTTACTTAAGGAAAATCTGTCACGCTAAAGGCATTCAATGTTCAGTTTTGAATGGGCTGTATTATTTTCACTGTTGCTTCTCATCTTCTTATGGCACCACTGCAAATATCTAGTTCTTCCACTAATATTTTTGTCTCCTCTTAAAATGAGTTTCCACACTTACCTAATTTTGTATGGCATGAGCAAGAACCGTCTAAGGCTTGAAGCAGTACATCATTTATAATACTCCTGCTAATTGAAGAAATGTGGGCCAAATCTAAATAGTATGTCAACTTCAGCAGTTTCAGGAAAATGATAACGTCAGATATCATTACACTCACAGGATATAGTAGAAGGAAATAGGCAGTAATCAATATGCTATATCATTGAGTTGGAGTTGACTTCTTCTTGGCAATGAAGCATTAGTCTGTGTAGACACAACAGCTCAGAAAGGCTCAGAAAGCCAATTAGCTTTACATGAAAGCTAGGATAATCCACAAGTAATAGAAGAACATTCAGTTAGGTTGTATTCAGATTCTCTCTTTCATTTACTTACTTGTGAGTTGAGAGGGTCTTGCAACACTGTTTTCTAAACTCAAATGGTAAGACTAGTGCAGGGTGACATCAGTCAGTGTTCAAGACTTTGTCAGATAAATACAGGTTCATAACCTCGCTATCCCAAACTATATTTCTGCTCCCCCACAGCAGCCACTAAATTATTCCCAGCTAAACTCCCTTTCACCATGAATCATTTTACTAATGAGGCATGCCTACTCACAAATCCTGCAACCAGGCCCCCCTGCTGTGGAGAGGTAACACCCCATCAGCTCTCAAACCCCACATCTAGCACTGTATAATCTGTGCTATGTGCCACGCATATTATGTGCATGCAGCCGCCCCTCATCACAGCTAATGCTGCCAGGGCTTGGTTTGATTGGATGAAGCAAAGCAGCAGCTGGGAGGAGTTATTTGATTAATAATAAATAGATACAAAGATTTATGATTAACATGGAACATCTTAATGATTTACCATAGCGATGAAACCAATAGGCTGATATTCCAATCCGATTTCTACAAATTTGTATAATCCTCAGGGTAAAACAATTTAATGTGCTGTCTCTTTTATAGTTACAAAAGGCCTTTCATATGATCAATTATACATAAGAGTATAATAAATGTAACTTTCTTCATACTAATCACATCTAACTTAAATTCTCTTGTCGGTCTTTGGAGTGTATGTAGCATTCCCCATAAAGTTTTTAGTCTCAGCTCTTAGCAAAAGTTAATATACCCAGAACTTCCAAATAAATCATCAGTACAAGGGTCTTCACACTAGTAAAACTGTTCAGACAATGCAGTTTATTAGCAAAGCACTCCCTCCTTCCAGTCAAGACCCTTGTTTAACACCATGAACTTGCTGCTTCATATCAGGGGGTTGTTTAGGGGTTATGGTGTTGGATCTTTAAAGTTTTGATAAGAGGCATTGTATCAATGTCATGACTCAGGGCAAAGCAAAAGTAGCATAAAGATAACACAATAGTAATATTTTGCCTAGTAGCTAGATCCCAACTAGGAAATGGAACTGCATGAACGCGTTTAGACAGAGTCTCAAAAGCCATGTGGTTTATTAAAAGTTTCGAGACAGAATTACCATCTAATGTAATTTTGGTTTCTAATTTCTGTAGAATTGCAATTCAAAAAAAGAAAACTGCATGAAGTCCTTCATATGAAAGCAAAAGAGCGAGGCAGAGACAGAGTGAGGGTGTTCACCTCATACGCACTTTGTAAAACAATCTTTAAGTTAAATACAGGCGAATGTGTTGAAGATGACAGCAGACACCAAAAACAATTGAGAGACTGTGAAAAAAGTCTTCCTACTGTGTTCTAGTTGCCTGTTTTGGCACACAGTGTTCTGCAGGATGCACAGCCACAGTATGAAATGTGTATTCAGTCATGATCAGACATCCGCAGAACACTCAATGAATGAAGAGTTAGTTGAAAAGCAGTTGAAACTACCTGAGCAGGTGAAAAAGAGTAAAAAAAATATCATGTGTTTGAAGGCTGGAAAGAGAAGACTTGGCACATGGCTGCAGGTTCCTATAGTGAGAGAGAGAACTCTTTAAGAAACATTTCTTATGGGGCATTAGAAACCTTCAAAATTTTGGCTAAGACTTTGGGTCCTTCCTTGAAACCAAGTACTACAAATGTCTCAAAGACTTTTGACCTGATAAAGAATAACATTTCTTCTGTGAAACTTTTTCACTTCTAGGTGGAGGAAATGAGAGAGAGACAATATATGTAACAGACATTTTTCATGAACAGGATTTTGGGATCTGTGATGCAAAAACATATACACCAAAAGTACATCCATGCCTGTGATGTAATTAATGGCTCTGAAAAAAAATGCAACTCAAAATAAATCTAGTCAGTTTGGAGGTTGCTCTTTTTTCCCCCCTCTCTCTTTTTGAAAGCTGCCAGATTTAGATTCTCCTTTTTAACTACAGCTGCCAAAATTTTATATTTTCCAAGTGAAAATTCCACTTCTGCCATGTTCACTTTAGGAATTGGCACTTTAAGAATCCTCCTCCTTAGTGTTAAAGACTCTTAACAAAATCAAAGTTACTCGACTAGCAGAAATAACATTGAGTTAATTGCCTATCATACGGTTTTGTAGTATTTGCATGCACTGTCATTGGTGTACTGTTGTGAGTTGACCTGGCTTTTGAAAATATTGCCCTTAAAGTCTGGCACATTTTTAGAACCAGGCTGTCAGTGAAGGAAAAATGAACTGGAACATCATAATCTGCTTCAACCATAGTAAAGAGAGAGACATCTGGTAGGCCACTTGGCAGTCAGCCAGCAATGAAGACTTGAATTAAAATGATGAACATGTTCTCAGGAGCCTGCCTCTGAACTGAAGAAGTTATAAGTCTCGGCTGCTTCTTGGAAGTTGGCTGTAAGTGATGGCAGTGGGCCCTTCATCCTCACACTGTGCCACGTGTCTCTTGATGCTGTACAAGCCATAAAACCATCTTAAATACAGCCGTAGAGGGTCAGAAATGAAACAAAAAGTGAGCTAGAGGAGTAAGAATGGAACAGTTTCACATTTCCTAGAGCTACATAGAAACTAGGACAACCTCCTCTGTCTAATGGAATTGATCTAAGTTCCCAGTCAGGCTGGAAAAGCACCCTGAGGTCCTCCATAGCTGGTCTTACAGGTGTCCTAGATAAGCCTATGATTTTCCTGGGAAATAAAGAGTTCTGAGATTTCTAACTATAAAAGACAGAGCAGGCTATTTTACCTCCCAACATATATCACCAGCTCCTACTGTCTTGGGTGTCTAACAAAAGGACAGGAATTGTGCTGGCCATCACTTCCCCAAAGAATCACTAAAATAGAAATCAATGCCCCAGCTGCAAGCCCTTTCAGGAGCAAAGCACTGAGGAAGGAAAGCTGTATCAGGTGACAATAGACCATAGCAGATTTCTGTTATTTTGGTTTCAAAGCAAATTCCTAGCTGTGATTTGGCTTATGGTCAGCAAGTAAATGAAATTCCATCCAGATCTAGATGCCACTAACCTAGCCCAGTTCTAATAAAATGTGCTGCTAGAGAAGATTCTCATCAGCCCATCTGCAGTTTAAAAAAAAAAAAAGGTAATTAAATGCATGCTGTAGCCCAATTTTGGAATTAAAGAAGCAGTGGTGATCCAGTAGTTGTGTTGTATTTAAATAAGAGGTTGGACACAGCAAAATGTGTCACCTAATGAGGCAGCACAGAAGTTCCTACATAAGACCATTTAAATTTGTAATGGTAATTGCTTTATGGCATTGTGAGGTCATTACAGTTTGAGATTAAGATGGCCAAATTGTCGCAGGGAAGATCTTCAGAGACCCTCTTACAAAGCCATTACAAGGCAGTATTACACACACAACGTGATTTCAAAGCATGACTTGGAGAAGGCCTCACTACAGTGCTCTCATGGTAAAATCACATTGTGAGACTACAATAAGAAATAAGACTGCAGTGCAAGTCTGTGGAGATTAGACTCAATTATGATGTCAAAACAAACTGAAACAATGTCAATGCAAGTTATACCATTAAGGTTGAAACTTAAACCTAGGAAAGCAAGGAAATTCTGCATTAAACCTGCCACATTTCCTTTAAATCACACCCTTGTGCTAAGGTGTTGCAGCAGGTAGAGACCTCTGTTAAATTGTCTCTCAGCTCTAGGTATTGTTACATACCGCAGATGGTCTCTGTATAAAATTGTTGTAGTTTCATTGTACAAATGTCTAAATGATTAACCTAAAGTGTTTAAGCCATTACTGAAGAATCTACAAAACTCAGGGTTCTAGAAAAAGCAGGTTAACAGCTGATATTTCACTGGGTGTGTTGTGTCCAGATATAAAGGCCTTGATCCCTTGCAAAAAATAAATTGAACTATTTAGGCACTCTGAGATGAAATAGTTGTTTCCAATGTCCCTGGGTTGTTTTTTAATAGGAACAACCAGAGCAACACAGGTTTTGGTAAAATATTCTAGAGTATGCTCCTTCTCATGACAGGTTACAGCCTGGCTTGAAATAGGAGGTAAAGAGTATAATAGAACACTGATTTTTGCAATGTGTTTTTTAAGAAAAGACCACCACTGAGAGAAATGTAAGCATGTAGTGGGGCCTGCCTGGGTGCAATGAACTGTGGGAGGTTGAACCAAAGAAAATATCTTAAAATCATCCACATTGGTTAACTCAAGGAATGCCCCCAATGGCCACACAAGCTCTCTGCTCCAGCTTTGCTCTTTTTGGTTATTGGAACTAGGGAAGTGTAAATTGTGATGGGCTGCATATGTATCTGATGGAAGCTGGCTGGTCCCCAGGGACTTCAGTGGGGTCACATCCATTTTTTTCAGCTATGGGCCCATAAAATCTATGTATGGTTTCCCAGAGAGTGTGTCAGCTGACAGGGAGCCGATAGTCTGTGTGCTGACTTTTCTTCCCAGATTTAGTATGGTGCATGAAACTCCTCCGGCTGACTCTGCAGGGCTCCCACAGACAGTTTATTCCTTCAATTTTGTTTGTCTTGTGCTTGGTAACATCTGAGGCCTGTTTTGAGAACTAGTCCCAAACCAATGCAAACCCCAGCTCCTTCCAGATCAGCTCATTTTGTAATCCCAAATTTCAATTGGAGTCCATACATCTGTAAGCCTTGGATGAACTTGTCTCAGGTTGAAGAGAGGGTAACTGAATCTCCTTGGTTTCTGCTAAAGGATTTTCATGCAGCTTTAAGTATGTATCCACTATATAGGTTTTTCTGATTATTTCTGTTTTTATAATGGTGCTATCCACTGTGCTAATTATACCCGCATCACCATCTGCATATTGATATCATTAATTAGTATAAAGAGTCGCTCCTCTAAAATACATGGCAATGTCTCTCTGACTCATTTGCCATGAGGGTAATATAAGTGAAGTACAACACCATAATATACCATATTTAGCCCTGAGCTGTAATCATCTTTATTAATTGCTTAATGTAGCAGTGCCTACTGCAGGAAGTGCCATCCTGCAAGGTCCTGATTAGCTCCTCAGAGGTGAAAAATGTCCACATTTCCCCAAGAAATCACATATGAGGACAGGCACTCAAGATCTTTGAGGGACAACTCTGAGTTTTGCCAGCTCAGGCCATTAGTACAGTCCAAAGCCCTAAACAGAGATAGCTCACAACAAATGTGAATGCATACGCTGGGGAGGTCTGCAGCTAACAACTAAGGAGGTGCTCATCACAGAAAATCCCCAAAGTCCCAACAGAGAAAGTGAGCCCTGGAATAGATAAACACCCACCTGGCACCTCCAAATACTTCTGTAAAATATTTGGGCCTGGTTTGTATCTCAGTAAAAGCCCGTGTTATTCTCAGATCAAAATAGGTGTGCAGTGAAAGGGAAAGAGAGGCATACAGCTTGGAGAGAAAAATAAAGGATGTAAGAAAGAGTGGAGGAAAGCAAGAGTAACAAAAAGGGAGTGGAGGAGAACACTCAGATACCATAGCAAGGGGCCCAAGAAAGACTCAGCAGGATGTGAGGTGTCAGAGACACCACAGGAAGGGGAAGAGCAAGACTAAGAAACATCAGGAGACAAGACTGGGAGGCAACAAAGAGCAAGAGGTGAGAGAGAAAGTAGGAACAAAACAGTGAAAATGTTCTCTCTTCAGAAGTAAACTCGAAGATATGACTGAAATACCTTCCCAAGATTTAAAAAAGGGGCACCGACTCTGGTTTTCAAGAGGTTCTTTCAAAGTAGCATTGATGGGAAGTACCAAACATTTCCAAAGACAATTTAATTGCCTATCACTGGTAAATTAGCGCTCAAAAGGAATGTTCCTGAATGTTTTCTCATGGCTCTGTCAGTCAGTGGTCAGTGGAGGAGCTTGTGCTGCTGAATATGTCCAGCTATGCAAAGGCAATCTGACTATAACAAAAATGATCGCTATATGGTTAAATATAACTACTTCTGCTAGATTAATTTGGTGGCAACTAGAAAGATATTCCTTAAACAGATGTCACAGACAATGCAGATCTTACAATATCACGAGCCTCATTGCCAAGACACATCCACTTGGCTCACTAGAAAGCCAGGTTTACGTTGGGACCCCAAAATTAATGATCTGTCTGAACAAAAGTAAAGTTTTAGTTGTAAAGTGGTTTTTTGGGCTGCACACAGGGACCGTGCCACGGTGTGGAGACTAGCAAGGCTTGTTCTCCCATCCTGGTCTTGGCATGTTCCCCAAAGCCAGGGCCAAAACAGTCTAGAACTCTCACTGACATGAGCTGATGGTTTGATCAAACAAGGCTCAGATTGAACCTGAGAAACCGAGAGGAATATTTAGGCATCTGTATATTCATATATACACCAAATCTGTGTTTGTACCCTTGGCAGTGTCAAGGCATATTTAATGTTCATTGAAAAGCTTGAACTATGACCTTTAGTGTCTATAATCACTTCCCTGAGGAACTGACTTTTACTTGATTGACTTACAGATAGTCAAATGGACACCACTCTGACCCATTCGAGAGGATGGTCAGGTGACTTAAAGGTGATTGAAAATTCACTTTTCCAGACACTCAAAGAGCTTGATGACTCAGGTCATTAACAAGAGTCACGTCAGGGCCCCAGCTCTGCACATGGTCACTGTTGTGAGAGAGCATTACTCCCACTAAAACACAGTGTTCAACTCACTCTTTCTTCTGGTGCAGGAATGGCAGGTACCCTTGCACACAGGATAAACTGCCCTGGGCTCTGTACTAAAGCCTGAAACACGGTAAGGTGGCTACTGGTGATAGGGGAGGCGGCCTGGCAGCACAGGCTTGCTGACAGCAAGGTACTCACTGTGGTGGGGCAGGGGATGGAGGGGAGATGTGCAGAATTACAGCACAACAAGAAGCCGCGTTAGTAACAAGCAGGCAGGAGCAGGCAAATCCCAGTGGACCACTTCGAGATTCATTCTTACATGTCTTCTACCATTTTACTTAAGGTACCATTAATGTGGAATAAAATATATCTCCAAAGTGAAGGATTGCCTCTAAAACAGTACCATTGTTAATGTTTCTATTATTGATCTGCACCCAGCTGTTGTGTGTGCATCTATGGAGCCGCTCACTGTTTCAGTTGCTGCAGACTGCATCTGCTGTTGGCAAGTTATGAATTCACATGCTTTAAGCAGCACTAATTTGAAGTGAATGCCTTATAAATAATCCACGCAAACAATCTTTGGGATTAATACACATTTAGTGATACTAAACCCAAGCAGATAAAGTTCACAGTGGTTCAAGAAGAAAACCTAGATCATTTGTGGCCTTTAAATCCCCCACGGGCTTTAACAGTAGAGAGAAGAGAGAGGCCATGTTCTCCGTGCCACCTTCAATTACATTTCTTTCCCTGTTTATTTTTCTTCTCCTTCCTACCCCAGTGAAAATATTCACTCCGGTTTTACAGGGAAGGGAGTGGAAAAATGAAGGAACTTTTCTAAAAAGTATTTTCATGTGTTCTTGAGGTTGGATTGGGCTGGATAACTGGAGGCAGTTAAAATAAACATGAATTTAGGCTGATGCATTTCATCAGAAAGTATGGTTTAGGTTATAATTACACTGCTCAGGCACATAATTAATGGGTCTAAAAAATACAGGTGTACAGTACTGACTGAAAGACCTCTGTGGAGTACAAAGAGCATGGTGATTCTTGAGATTGAAGGCTCAAGTGTTCTGTGTTTTCATTTGAACAGCTGTGTAAAGTGTTTGCAATACAACCAGCCCTCCTCCCACTTTCAAACTGACTAACTTTGGTGTTTCGCTGTAAATTCAAAAAGTTCGGACCTTCCTTACCAAATAGGTCACAAGCCTTTGATAGAGTGTCAGTTAGGTTATGATTTTGCATCAAAATGATGATTTTTGGAGAGGTCTGATGCAAAGCCACATCATAAATGTGGGTAAATATATACAAATGCATATGTTTGTATGTATGTATATATGTATATATTTTAACTCAGCTGAGAGTGGAGAATTTAGGTTCATTTCAGCACAAAGCTCTGAGCAGAATATGGGACATACAGTCCCACGTGATTTGAAACAGAAGTCAATCTTTGTGAAATAAAACTGCTTATTTGCACACACCTCTGCTTGTTTGGGTTCTTCTGCCTGTTCCTCCAAAACTAGTAAAGCTTCTCATATTTGTGGAGTAAAGGAGTGTTACCCTCTTTTGGAAACTGCATCCTATTGTACTCGGTGGCACTTTTGCTGTTGACCTCAATGATAGAGCTGGGAGAATTTGTAATGAATAATTAATCTGATGAATTTAGCCTACTTTTCTGCCTTTGTAATATCTGAGGCCAGATTGCACTGTCTTCAAACATACTTATTTGGAATTACTTAATGGACTTTCTTAGACTGTGAGTTTGTTAAGACTCTTTTCTAGGAGTATCAGTACTGGGCAGCATCCTTGCAGTCTTGTTTCACAAGTGCTCCAAGAGCAGCCCACCACAGATGGAGGTGTCAGAAATGTGAGGCGCTATTCAGGTAGGAGAGCAATCACAGTCCTGTGCAAATTATGCTCAGTCAGGCAAAGTGCAAATTGTTGGTTTTGTTGGTTGGCTGCATTTTCAGAAATTTCACAGAAAATAAAGTTATATTTATGTTTCTGAACTTCAAAGTGGAGGCAAATCAAACTTTCTAGTCAGATGTTTAGAGACTGGAGTAAGGCTTTAGTCTTGCTTGGAGGGACTCTCAATTTTCTTCATTGCTTTTCTTTTTCTCTCTCTCTGTTTTCCACTTTCCTTAACTTTACAGACATGAAAAATTACTTTTAGTCAATGTACTTCTGTTTTACCACCAATTACTCCTTGTCACAGATTTATTATGTTGTCTTCTTTGCATTGACCAAGAAAATGCATAGCAGGGCTGGCCACTTCCCTCTCTTTGGCCAAAGTGAGATTTTTCTCAACTATCAGTGCTGTGGAAGGATGTGGGAAATTTTTATTTGCATGACTTAGTTTGTAAACATCTTCTACAACCTGGTTTATTCATCCAGCTATTTCCATTCTCAACCATTTCCCTCTTTTTAACTTGTTTTTCCATAGTGTCCAAATCTTCCTGGTGTTTCTGGTTGTATCCATTCCTTAGCAAGGATCAGGGTGGTTGGGAGCAAAGCAGTGGGAGGTGGTCTTTTTGACTTGTCCTGCATGACCTTTGTGCCTTGGAATGTGGGAAATGTTGCTGCCCCACCATCTGGGGCTGTTGTATGAACACTGCAGGAAATGCAGCCTGCTGATAGGGGCGTTGAACAGCTTTGGCCTTGGTAGCTGGCACCAGCAGCGCAGCTATGTTTGCCCTGATTCTAGGAGGGGTTTCCAGGAAAGAGGTGGCACCAGTTTACAGTTCCCAGTAGCCTCTCCTGCCCCAGCCTTTTCAATGCCAGCTGGTGCTTAAATGACCCTGATGGAGAGAGACTATGTGCGAAGGTACGTAGGGACAGGACAAGGGGCAATAGGTTCAAACTGAAGGAGATAAGACTTCAATTAGATAAAAGGGAAGGAATTCTTTACTGTCAGGGGTGTGAGGCACTAGAACAAGTTGCCCAGAGAAGCTGTGCATGCCCAGTCCCTGGAACTGTTCAAGGCTAGGTTGGATGGGCCAGCAATTCAGTCTAATGAAAGGTGTTCCTACCCACAGCAGAGGGGTTAGCACTAGATCATCCTTCAGGTGGCTTCCAGTCCAAGCCATTCTCTAATTCATATGAACTCAAACAGCAAGAGCTTTGCAAGTGGGTTTAGAGGAAACAGCAGCCAGGTATTGAAACTCTGCCCAGTGATTTCCCATTTCTCTAATTCCCCTCCATTCTCATGTCTTGATAGTGTTCATAACAGCTCTTAGTGACAAAAGAGGGAAAGAACAACAACTCTTACCTGCAATAAAGCCTGAAGGAGAAGGAGCATACCAAGGTTGTGTGAGGACTGAAGATAAATACAGACCTGAACATGCCTTGTATACAGATACAGGTGGGATGGGAGGCAGACACTTGGCCCTGATGGCAAAGTCAGATGATTTCCTGCCATGTTTATCTCCTTTCAGACAGAATTGGGTGTTCCCAGCTCTACAGATTTGCACCATTTGAAATGACAAGTGCACCTCCAGGGAGCTGGAGTCTCTTGCACATAACTATTCAAATCTCACCCTCAAAATCTGTATATGTCACAGAGACCTTGGAAACGACAAGCTGGTTGTGCCAATCCAACTCTTCAAGAAATCAAGAAAATAAAACTTCATCCAAGGCAATTTCCTCAGCTCCATCCCTCTATCAGCATTTGCTGTATCAGTTAAATAAACACGCTGCAAACTCACCTGCTTGTGACTGCCCTTAGAGATAGTCCCTGATGATTAAACTGGTACAACACAAGACCTCAATCCCTTTTTGCAAAAGATCCATGGCAAATGGAGAAATTGCATGATATAGGACCTTAAGACGATAATATGACTTTAAGATGTACAAATACATAAGATTTCTTGGAATTATACACTTTGCATATTTGAATGAGAGAGTTCTGAGAGAATCAAGGAACATTTCAGAGAGATTACAGAGAACACAAGGGAAATTTTTACTTAAAAATTGTACATATAGAGCTGACTTTAGACACCTGCAGAATAACTATTAAAAATTAAATTACTAAGCCTAAACTAACTAAAATGTCCTAATTCCCCTACCTGCACCAAACCTTGATCAGCCAAGTCAAGTTCCCCTGGGGATGCAGCCTTCCAGAAGGTGACAGTGTATTTAAAGCACAGTAGTAATTATTCAGGACTCTACATTTAATGATATCTATGGTTGGCCCAGCACTCTGGCTGTGCAGAGCTACACCAGAGTGTATTTCAATCTCCAGACCCAGTCTCTCATTCCCCACACTTGCAAATCCAGGCATATTGCAAGGCAGAATGTGCTTGAATATGGGACAAACTTCTGGAGGAAGTGTTGTTAAGATACATTCCATTCCTTCCACATTTCCTTGGGCCTATGTCCTCTCCAAAAACCCACTCCAAATTTGGATTTAAGCCCTACATATGTCTCCTGCTCATCTTGAAAACACACATTACTAGGCTATAAGGAAATACTGTCTTATTCTCCCTGTCTGGAGCAAACCATTGTCATTTTCAGTTGCTATTTGCTCAGAAAACAGTGGCTTCTGGATAACAAGGGCTGACGTGACCCAGTCTGCAAATACTGTGTTGTGGCAGCCTGAAAGATAATGTATGTTTCCGCTGAATTCACAAAGGAGAAAAACTTTGAAACATTTTAAAAATGCAGGTGCACAAATTACTCATGCCAAGAGCAGCAGTGGCATTTTGTAATAAAATCTTGTGTTTATTCTCCTCTGTTGAATACACATACCTTACAGTTCCCAGGAGATCATCGTCCTGTGCTACCCAATGAACAATTTGCAGATGGATTAAATACATGTGCAAAATGAAATAAAACTTGCAGATTTATAATAGGCATAGGTTATCCTTGCAGTCAGCACAAATTTCCCACATATGAATAGGGCTCTAGTTCACTTTAAAATGTCAGTTTTTTTCCTTATTTTTCCTTTGTGTCAAATTTCAGTCTATTCTTATTAGATATTTGAATATTCAGAATATTACTGGGTTCTCAGTACCAAGCTACATTCAAATAATCAGCAAGCACTAACCACAATACAGAGCTTTCAAGCATTTCCTGCTTTGATTGTTTAGTCTTACAGAAATTTTCTTTTCTTGATATCAATAGCATATCTAGAGCAGAGAAAAAGTGGGCCAAGGATGTAGTAATGATTTGAGGAAGGTCTTTATTGAATGAATGCTGAGTCTGTGAACTCAAGCAGTAGATAATATAAATAATAATAAGAAGGGGTGCTGCAAACTCATCTATTGATCTGAAAATTTCAGTCTCTCTCATGTGACAGTTATTGTCTAGATTCTATATATTAGTTTGAAGAATATCTTTTCAATACAAATCATTTGCTCAAAACTCTTATTGGAAAGCAGGCAAATCCATCTGCCTCATCCTTTTGCAGCAGCTCCTCTGTATCAGCCTTTGGCTGGTCCTCCTTTTCATTTGAAAAAACTCCTGATCATAACAGTCATCATCTGATCCAAGTATCACCTTGTCTTTCCTTTATCATTTGTTCCCCCAGCCTCCTACAGAAAAGCACTGCACTTCACAGAGTGGAGGAGACAAAAGTCCCATGTTTTAGGTCCACCAGAATCTTACTGAAGTAAAAAGACATGGTCCCTGAAGTCAGCAGAGGTTATACTTGCACTGGTATATTTTCACTATTATAAACCACAGGGCTCTTCTGTGAGGAAACAAACAAACAAACAAACAACAACAAAAACTAAAAAAAACAAAACAAAACAAAACATGCACGTAAAAAAAAATCATCACAAAACACCCCCAAAAAAATACCAAAAATAGGCACACACAAAAAGGGAAACAAAAACATATCTTCCAGTATGTTATGAATATTTCTCTCCCTTACTATCTGCTGCTGCTAACATCAAGCAATGGCAAGTGTAGATTGATCAGTCACTGTGGGCAGCATGCTGGGCTGATGGATCAGCAGTGGCATATGTGCAGCTGTGCAAGTCTGGTATCAAGGTGTGTCAGCCTGTCTCTGCTACCTCGCTGCCCATCCAAGCCATCTTTTGTTTCTATTGTTGTAGTTCCATCAATCTGGCACATTAAAAGAGGAATCATGATATTCTTCATTGCAGGTCTGTCTGTCTGTCTCACAGCCACCAAGCCCTTGGCAACCATCAGCTCCCCCCAGCTGGAATGGGCTTTGTTTTGCCTTCACAGGATCATTCGTGTTTTGTTCTGAACCAGGCTTTTTTTCACCTGGTATATTTTGGGGGAGCAAGAGAGGGGATTATGTTTGGAGTCCTTGACTCTCTTTTCTCACTTGTTTTGCAAACACATAGCATCATTGGCATTATTCCTAATGATACTTAACCTCTGGGGAGATTCAAGACCTTAATGCAAGTGATGAGCATCAGCTGTGGTTTTCTCTAGTGCCGAGTGTTTTTTCCTAGTGATGTCAGGAGTCACAAGCTGGCAAGCTTGGGAGCAGAGAAATTCAGGTGACTGACAACGTTGAGCAGAAATCCATTTGTGCCCCTGGAGAGCTGGAATACCCGACAGACTGGCACGCAGGTAAGCGCTGCTGCTCAGGGAGGAAAGTGCCGACACGAGGTGAGATGAAACAGATTGCAACATAGACAAATCAGAGATGAGCTCCTTGCAGAATGTTTTTTTTCTTTCACATATATTTTGATTGTAAAGATATCTCATTTGTGGCATGAATTGATGTTTCTTTCTGCTGGTTTCTTTCACAGGTGTGCTTTGACAGTGGGAGAATATTTGATGCAAGCTTCATCTTTGTTAATACCAGAGAATGTGTCCTCTCTGTTAATATCAGAGATCAGTCTTATTAAGTATACCTACTTATAATGCTTCTCACTAACTTCCTATGACACAACACTTATTTAAAGAAGAAAAGATACAAAGCAACTCAAGAAATATAGAGTATTCCAAGTTTCTTTCATATAAAATCAAGCCCACCATTACATTGGCTCTACCCTGGACAGGCAGCAGAGAAGACTGAGAGTTTTCTAGGACCTCAAACAAAGCTGATGTATTTTTCTGTCTCCAATATATGAGGTAATAGATAGACGAAATTAATCACCACCAGGACAAAAACATAAATGAAGATCTCTAGGACTGAGCAACCCTTGGCTACTGCTTGAAGCTGCTGAGCACATACTCCACTGTAATTCCACTTTTCATTTTGCTCTGTAAGTTGATTTTTGGCATTTAGTTTTGAATTTTCACTGTGAATAAGAAAATTGCTTTGTTTCATTTTGGTGAAGGTTGCACACACCTAGCTCCTATTGACATTAGCACTGGACAGGGACCACAGGCTGTGGAAACATGTCCAAGATGGTTCTTTAGAAATAAGTGGTTCCACTTATTTCTAAAAGCAAAGCAAAGGTTTACCCACTGTAGAGCTGCTTGCCACTCTGCTCTATACAGAGGATACAGGTTCTTGATTTTCTCTATATTCTCCCTTACATTACTTTATAGACATTTACAGAGTTACTTAGTGAAGAAAAACTTGACCTTTAAACCTTTCTTGGGATTTAACTTGGTATAGTATGATTTCTCTCACGAGTTTTAGAGAATTCTGTTGTAAGTCCTTATTGTGATTATTTATTTACTTTGGTCAGGCATGTATTTATGCACTTAACAGCAATTTATTTAATGTTTTAGTGGGTGAAAGTATGTACAATATTTGTCACATTTATAATGACATAGTTTTTATGGAGCTGATATAATTGAGATGTTCAATGCTATTTAGAAATTGAGAGGGGAAAAGCATAGTCTTCTCTCATAATTTTCTTTTGCCTTTTATTAAGATCACATTATACACACACACGCTGGATGTTTGAAGAGGAGAGGGATGAAGGGTCAGGATGGCAACAGATCTGTTGACTTTGAAGCACAATTACGGTGAGACAGCTTGTCCCTCTCCTTCAGGAAAGGTCACAGAAATTGTTACTGCTTGGTGCCTCTGATACTCTGTGAGATGTAGTGCATGTTACTGTCTACACCAGCACATCATGCAGCATAAATACACTCTGGAGTTCAGCCTCATAGAATATGTGCCCTTTACCTCAAAAGTGTCCTTCCTTTTTCCAAGGAGATTGCTGTTTGGATACCTTTCAGACTCTAGCCCTGCCATGCCTTGCATTAGATTACTCAGATAAGAGAGTGAGAGGCACAAGGAAATTTCACCTGTGATTACTTAATGAAACCAGGAGCTTTGTACGATCAAGTGATTAAAGTACTGAATCAGAGCTAGTTATTATACACTGTGGCTATGCCATAAAATAAGAGACACCATGCATTTATAAAATAGCTTTAAGAACAAAACATTATCCTACCTTGGTATTAATAATCGTTTATATGGTCTTGCAGTACTGTAAAATTGTACATTCTGCCCATACCTCTATTTCTGAATTGTTATAACATTTGCAGGAAAAAAATCTTTCTGATCCATTGTGCCCTAAGGACATCGGGGTCACAGCTGTGATTATAGAGATAACCTTTTTGTTCTGATGCATTCATTACATGAATTTGCAACTTATTAATTGCAATTACTTCTCCCTTGAATTAATTTATTTTGTAATTCTTTATTTCAAAATTAATCACCATATAGACATTATGATGCTTTGTTATTGCTTTTTGCAATTTATGTTCTTTACTTATGCATTTAATGCTCGCAACACCAAATCTGCTTTCATATTTTGACTTGTTTAGAAGGAATGTGACCATGTTTCACCAACAGACAGGTAAAGTGCCTGGGATTAGAGACAATTACAGATGAAGTGTGTGGCAAATAGCCACCAACTGAGGTTCAAAAGGTTTCCTTTTAGTCCCTGCAGTGTATCATCCCTGTCAACGCAAGCTGCAATTGCGGCCATGGCCCCTAAATGCCACCAACTGTAGAAGTACACAGGCTTCATCAAAATCAAGCCTCCTCAGGCCCATTTCTTCGCTGGTTCCCACCCTAGAGCACATGGTACTTTGGAGGTCTTTTCAAAATTAGCAGAGGGCATGAGCTCTCCAGCCCAGCTCCAACCAAATTCCTCTGGCCAGTCTTTCATTTCCATAGCTAATGAAACACTTGCCTGTGTAATTACTCATTTCATCAACAGGTATTATGGATAAATTAAACTGGTAAGTGCTGTCAGTTCAGCCTAATGCCCCCATGCTGTTGGCTTCTCTGTGCTTTCATTTCACCATGTTGCTTTCAGTGGGAGATTTTCACTTCTTTTTTGGAGGCCTCAGAGGACTAAAGCCCTCTCATGAGCACTTTGTACTGTGTCACATTCCTCTACAAACCCTGACAGGGAGACCTTCCACTCACCGAGAACATTGTGTCTCCATTTGACACTGAAAGACCAAATTTAAGTTCAAAGCTTATGCTCCGCAGAGCTTTTCTTGAATGCCAGTTGGGACTTGAAACTTTCTTTACTTATAACTCCTCAGCATAAAGTATATTATTACAGATTTAACCAGGGTCTGGACTAGTACAGCCCAGACATTATCCAGGAGAAAACAAATGGAAAACGTCTCTCTTCTTTCCCATCAAAATCCATAGCCGGTCTTCAAATCTGCTACTCTCTGCCAAAGACGTTTTTCCTTGACCCTCATAAGCATTCATCCCCTCTCTTCAAGCACCTTTCTTCGTGAATAAGCACTTCCTGTGGGAATTCCCTATGGGGCTAATCATTCTGCTTACAGAAGGGACCTGACCTTGGATACTTTGTGGGTAGCCAGCCCTTTATAACTGGGAAAGAGACTCAGCTCCCACTCTAAGATGTGTGATCTCTGTCCCTCCCTCTCATCAGCTCCACTCACGCATGCACCCCTCCTTGTATCAGTGCGGTCAGTGTTCTTTTTCCCTTTTAGATTATCTTCTCCTCAGGGCAGGGGCTGTGTCTTGGTACATTTCTGTGGAGCTCATATAGTCAGATAGCTCTGATCCTGACTGGAGCCTCTTGGCACTACTGTAATATAAAGATTATATAACAGTGGAGGACTGTTGTCATGTCCTGACTTGTGGGAACTCTTTCCTGGCCCTCCCCTCCCCTCCAACCTCCCCCACCAGTTCCACCCTAGAATCTTACTCCCTTTGTTCTCAAAGCTAGTTGTTGCTGCATTTGACACATACAAACACATGCAGAAAGACCAAGATGTAGGTATTTCACCTTGATTTTTTTTTTGAACAGTTGTTTGAAGCCATTGCATGTGGTCCAGGGTGATGAATTAGTGGACAATGTATGGATGAAAGAGTGAAGATGTATGATAAATGCCACTGATTGATATCTAACTGTAGCTAATATTATATGTATTCTTTTTCCACATCCAGAAACATCCATTAAAGTAACACTAAGGTTGCAAAGCAAGCACAGAAGAGTCTGGAAATTAAAGAATGAAGTCTTTCTTCAGCCAGTGTCCATGAGAATTTGAAGTATGAAGTAAATCAAGAAATGTAAGCGAATGAAAAAAGAACTCCTATTTTTTATTTGATCTTTTTTAACAGTTACAAGAATATTGTAGTCTTAACGTTTCTGTCCCCAGTCATAGTGACAGGCATAAAACAATTCTCCTGCCCTGTCTGTTTCCCCCCACCTTCAAACAGCCAGGCATTAGTTTCCCCTTTAAAACTGGGAAACCACACCAACTTAGATTCCTTCCATCCAGCTCCATCCACATGTTTCTTGTTACCCACAATGCACGTAAAAAGCATTTGCTCTTTTTCCAGTAGTTCATGTTTCCTCCCTTTCTCTGCCTTTCTTCAGAAACCACTCTCTTCCTTAGTTTCTTTCCTCTGTAAATAGTCAAGCAGGAGTGAAAAGGCATAGGCACAGGATCCCTGGCTGTTACTGCCTGGGAGGCGCTTCTGGATACCTGCTGCATAGTCTGGTCGAGTAAACCCCGCTGAAATCTGGGGACAGTGAGGAACAGAAAGTAGCAGTGAGAAACAGCTGTGGTGCTCTGCAGTGGGAATCAAGCCACTGAGAGGTCTGAATTTCCAAGCAAAGAAACCTCAGGAGAGTGGATGAGCAGAGCCAGAGCTGAAGCTGTATGCAAAGAAGGCTTTGGGGTGGAAGGGGGAGCATGGGGACCTAACACTGGCTTACTGCCCTACTGTGGAAAACCACTGAGAAGAGGGACATCACAATGAGAACTGGCTGAACAGCAGATCCCAGAGGATCATAATCAGTGGCACAGGTCTAGGACAAGAGGCAACTAGTGGCAACCAATGCACAGAAAATTCCACCTGAACACAAGAAGAATTCTTTATTGTGTGGGTGACCCTGCACTGGAACAGATTTCGCAGACAGTTGTGGAGTCTCTCTCACTGGAGATACTCAAGAACCACCTGGATGCAGTTCTGTGCAGTGTGCTTTAGGATGAGCCTGCTCAAGAAGGGAACTCATTGCAGTCCTTTCCAATCTCACCCATTCTGTGATTCTCTTATGGAGGATAATACCCAAAATGCTGGAACAAATGATCCAACACTGAGTGAGATGGAAGGAGAAAAGCAAAAAGAACCTACAGGAAATATGTCCACCAATTAGACTTAAAGAAATACATCTGAAAAGTGAAGACTCAGGGAAAGTGTAGAACCAAATGCACACAGAATGTTGGACAGGTACAAAAGGCTCACATCAAAGGAGTTTGGTAGTCAAGGCAGAACAGGTTCCTCTCAGCCACTAAGAGGTTCTAGGAAAAAACAGTGTCTCAATAGTCCCTTTTCTGTGGTAGCAGTGAAAGTGGAATCTTCTCCACAAACACCCAGAGCATGTTCACCATGAGGATTTTGGGGTCTTAGCTGTCTTTTCTCTAGTGCCTCAGCTTCTTCTGCAGTGTGAAGAAATCCCTTTGTGGTAACTTGGACTTAATGCTCTTAAACTCATGTAGAGTTAAGGACACATTTTCTTTCCAAACTGTATTCCAATGATCTAATGCAACACTGTCTCCTGCTCCTAGAAAGTGTTAATTTGACTAAGTCACTGCCTGCTTCCTCCTCTGTACTACAAATATTGTTCTGCTGCCTGCAAAGCTGGCAAACTGACATAATTTCAAGGGATTTCTTGCACCTTCTCCCACCTGCTGGTCCTTAGTTGAGCATGTGCTGTTAGCCCAGCACGGGCAACATCCTGTGTCTCTTTTCTGGACTTTTCTGGCCTTTTCCAATTTGTTTTATAGTAATATTGAGTTTCTTTGTATCATGTCTAGTTAGCCATAGGAGAGTCCATCCTCTATAAGCTATGCTGTGATGCATTCTAATGTTTTCTTAAAGGATTAATTTGAAATCTGCCAGTAATCACCTCCAGTTTGTTTTGATCACAGTCACAGTCTTATCAGGTCTCAGGTAGTCTCCAGAACTGTAAAACCTGGTCTTCGTCCTGAGCCCAGCCACAGACACCCCTGTGATTTTTTTTTCCCTTCCTTTTCAATTTGTTTAATAACATTCTTCTCCTGTGTTTCATTCTTACATGAAGTACGGAAACTCCTCAGATTTCTAAAATATAGCTTCACAATCAGCCTTTGCTCTCTAACTTAGCAGTCTGGCACACACACCAGTTACTGCCAGAAAAAAGGCTGCCTTGTGATTGCCCCCACCACTTGCAGAAACAGAAAGAAGGGCTCTTTAAACTTTCTCCAATTATATTCTATATTCCTAAAGCATTTAATGTTTTAATGCCTACAGGACTGGCGCTGGTTTTTTGGGTTTTTTTTTTGGGGGGGGTGTTTGTTGTTATTTTGGTTTGTTTTTTGGGGGTTTTTTGTGGAGGTTGTTTTTGTTGTTACCTTTGACTCGTGGTGCCATATGGCATTGATTGGCCACTCTGGGTCTGCCCATACTACACAGTCAGCTGTGGAACAGGCACTTCCTGAGACAAAGGGTAGGTTACACAGAGCTGAGCTGTCTCAGTGCTTTCAGCTCAGGTACAGTGTGGACATGCCCTTGCTCATAAAGCTCTTGTGTTGCTTGTTTGATCACAGATGGCTGCATATAGCCATAAGGTCTTCTGCAATGCCCCATCTGGACTGCCTTGTGGGGGAAGCTCAGCTCCTTCGAGGCTTCATCTTCTGCAGCACAGAGCATCCTGCAAACACTCAGAGGTTTCAGCAGCAAAGGCTCTTCCAAGCACAACACAGGTTGTTTTTACTATAAGTGCTGACTTTAAACAGTATATAATTTAGCCAAAATATGACAGATTTATGTTGGGCACAACAAAAGCAACTCTCAGTACCTGTTTTCAAGATTTTATGACCACCTGTCTCGGAATAACTTCTGGATTCTGTTTTGGATCATAAAGTGTTAGTAAGTGAATGTGGAGACTGTTCCCATAGCCTTTCTGAACTACCTGCCTGTGATTAATTATGGACAACTCTGAACGATTGTACCTCCCCGCCAACCTCCATGTTTGCGCAGTGACTAACATGGTGATGTCAGTTCTCACTAATGTATTTGCCAATTAGGAAGATTTAGTGTGGTGACTGAGGACAGCAGAGCGTTGGTGGCAAATCTGTAATTGTCCAAGTCAAATAGCTGAGAACTGGGTGTTAGAAAAAGTGCTTTAGGTTTTACCTTCTTGTGGGTCTGACTGTGAATCTCTCTGCAACAGCTCAGTTTGTATCACATCAGGACACATCAGTCACATCTTATTATGTCACAGCGAATCACTTTCTGGCTTACCATAATACTTAATCAACAAACCCAATGCCATGTGCCACACTCCAAAGCATCAGTCAAGCAAATGCAATCAGGGAAATGTCTTGATTTTCTTTGGATGCATGCAATGGACTGCCAGTATTGGTAGTACCTCACAGCTCCACCAAGGCAAGCAGCCCATTATGCAATACCCCAATAAATGCTGCAGAAAGCAACCTTCCTCAACAAGCTTAAAAATGGGAAACAAAACAATCTGACTGTACACACACACACATCAGTGCAGAGCAGACCTCAGTGAACCTGACAGGTTCATGAATGCCCAGTCCACCAAACCAGGCTGAGATATGTGCACCACTGCTGGTGTGTGAAATACTTCAAATGATACTTGGAGGCAGCAGTCTTCAACTGCCTATATCAAGGCAGTAACCCCGTAGCTTGTGTAATTGCCTCTGTACAGGAGTTCGTGTTCAGCCGTACCTCCCTCTGTGAAAAAGTTGAGCTGCAGGATAAGAGCTTTCACACAACCAGCTGCTGCCAAGCAGCAGATTAGCAGGTAATCAGTTGTCTGGTGGTAACTTCGTCAGCTCCTAGAGTCTTGCTGTGTGTCAGGGGCAGATGGCTGACGTGTCAAGGCAGGTGCATGAGGGGCAGGGGTAGATGGCTGAGCTATGGGGTTGGATCAGCTGTGAGCAGAGAGAAACGGGTACAATCTTGCCCTAGGTCACTGGCTTCAGAGAGCAATGGTGGGAAAGGAATGAAGGCAGTAATATCATAACCCCTGTCTGAGGGATGGTTACATTCAGCAGAAAGGAAATAGAGCCTTTCACATGCCTGTGCATGGCTCAGCCTTGTACTGCTGCTACCCACACACATGTGAAAGGTTGTGAACTGCAATTTCCTTGAGTTCAGGATGATGCCAGGTAACCCATACAAACACCATACTCAGAAAGCCATCAGCAAGCTGTCTCATTCTCCAGCATGGATAAAAACAACAGCATCCAAGGCTGGCAGACTGTCAGGAAGCAATGCCAAGTGCAAGTGGCTTAAAAAAGAACCAGCCATATCAAAGCTACAGTGGAAGTTTTACTTCACTGCTTTTTTAAGTTTTATTTCCATACAGTGAAACTCAGGTACTGGGTTTTATATTTGGAGAAAACCTAAACCCCAGTAAGAGAGAGAGAGAGTCCAAACTTATTAATTTCTATACTCACCCACACTGTACACACAGTCATTCTGATGAGAGGCAGTTGTATGCTTTGGCCACTTTATGCCAGCTACACAGACACAAAGAAACTGTCCAGGGAAATAACTTTGACAGAGAGGGGTTTATCTGGCAGCATTTATCTAGCACTGCCTCTGCATTCCCTTTTCAGGACCTCGCTTCCTCCTCCACCCTCAGGATGATGGCGGAGGAAGGGATTAGGGAATAGAGGGAGAATACCAGAAAGGAAACATCACTAGGGAATACTAAGTCTTCAGCTTTTCTCTTCCTGACAGTAGTCCCTCAGCACTGGGGATGTGAGCTACAACAGCCCTGTGAAAAGAATAAACCAGTCCTACAAGGAGCCAAGAGCAGAGAATTAAACCAACAACACCCAGCACTTCTGTGACATTCCTGAGCTGTACAAATCACTTGTCCAGTCCTTGTATGCTGCTTCCCTCCTCCAGCTATGCTGCACTGCCACAGCAAATCCACACTCCTTGGACAGCTGGTGGTGGCTGGGAATTGGCCCGTTACATAGATATTATTTGAGAGGTTTGTTGCATTTTTATGTTTACTCACTGCATACAATGGGCCAATGTTGCCACCACCACATAACTGTCACAGAACTTTTTTTTTTTTACTATTATTGTATGTATGCCTTCCTTCTCCTGCAACCCTGTAACAAAGAAAGGAAAATCCAGAACAGGACATGTGTTATTTAATATCAGTGTCAATGTCAGAATGCAGGCATGCTTTTATTCTTTTGCCTTTTGCAAAGAATGTGTGATATCTGATATATTAGGTATTAATAAAGCAGACTGCTTTATGCTGTTTATATTGGTAATATGATTCTGGATCTTATCCCCAGCTGAGAGGAGTAGGAATTTAGATTTTCCCTTGTATATTACTGCCCAGCCATGGCTAATCAAGTATACAATATATTCGAATTTTTGTGTATTGTTTTATTTTTGATTGACTTTAATTAGAACCAGCTCTCTATATAATAAGTAGATACATTAAATGAGGAAGGGAGGGAGAAATGGCTAAAAGGCATAGAGAATGTGACTAAATAAAATTCAATAAAGAGCCCAAATGAATAGTGCAGCCTTACACTTCATCAACAGTTTTACATAAATTGCCAGCACCAATCCCACCCATGCCTACAGTGGTGGTCTGTCCCAGAGGCACCAGTACCACACAGGGCTCAGGATCTCCATCTGCATTAACCAAGGGGTTCACTGGGAATTGCAAAGAAGGGGAATTTCAAAAGTGTTATAGCACAGTGTGGAAAGCATTGTTTCCTCTTGACTGTGGGTGAACAGTGAAATTTAGAGATATGAACTAGTTCAGATAAAATAAGTCTCTGTTGAAGCTCTGCTTTGAAATTACGCATAGGAAGTTGTGCATATCCCTTTGTCTTTCCTCATACATGTGCTTCCCAGTTTCTCACAAGTTTTCTTCTGGATTATATTCAAAGTCCTGCTATTGTCAGTGACAAAACTCAGATGTCATCAGGCACCTTCCCACTGAGAGAAAATCCTCTTTGTTCGAATGTCCAGTTCTTCTCAAGGAATGTCTAATACTTCCATTAATTCAGTCAGCACTGACCTTAATTTGCTTGCTCCTGGATAGGAGATCTGATCACATAAACCACTTGCACACAAACTCCTGGGTTTATCCAGCTGAGGAAAAGAGTGGCTGGCCTGCCTAGTATCACAGCACTTGATGCCTGTTCTGCAGGGCTTTTTGCATAACATCTGGGGAGCGCCTACTTCTAAGGAAGTTTGAAAATGGTCCCTTTCATCAGCATCAGATCCCATTGTATTCAATGAGAGCTGCAGGTGTTCTGTACCACTTGGGGCCAGGCCCTTCATCATAATAAAAAGGCCAGATTTGAGCTGGAAGCTCTGTCATTAAAACTGCCTGTAGTGTATTAGTAATCTGCTGAACCTCCTAGAGGCCCAGAGAAACCTTCTGCTGCGTTACTTTAACTCTTTGTGATTATCAGAACAGTGAGGATTTAAGAAGGGGCACATTAAATTCATGTCACATCCCTTCACTGGGTTGCCCAAAGACTAATAGACCCAACAAAACCTTTCTTGGGAATATAAAATAAAAGGAGCTCTCTCTGAATGAGATAGCACTGACTGTCAGAAGTGTCCACAATGTTGTTCAAGATGACTGACAGCCTGTGCCTCCATTTTATTATTTTACAGCTATTTTAATGTATCGAACACCTGGAGATGCTTAGGAGAATTTCCAAACCATTTTTAGTGCCTCTAATCCACACACTGAATCATTTGCTGCCAAACTCTTCCCCAGAAGCGAGCACCATTTTGTGCACGAGTGTTTAGCACAGGGTATGGGGGACAGTTCTGCTCCAGCCATGGGGAATGTGCTCAAGGGGACATTGCAACCCCAAGGACACACTGCTGACTTCTGTTTTTACTGGATAACATGGTGGAAACACCAGGACAGACATGGGAAGGGAGCAGTGACTGCAGGAGACCCATTCTGGCAGGTTCCCATGGTGGGTAAATCTGCTGACAGGCACCACGTGGGTCATCTGCTACCAGGGCAGTGATGTGGAAACATATGAAACCAGGGTGCAACATGGTCCTGCACTGCCAGCCCAAGAGTCATTGTCACCTGGCATGGATCAAAGTGGTGCTTTGCTATAGTAAGATCAGCTGGAGGGATATACCAGAGGAAAAACAAAGACTAGGCTACTCATAGAAGGCTAAATGGAATAAGGAGCCTGGCTCCTTAATGTCATAGTCATTAAAAGCAAATTATTGGATCAGAATGGCTGTTCAAATTGGTTCAGCTGAATATTAGGATATGACCCAAATCTTCTATCCAAGTGAACATATGCATACACTTTTCTGAAGCTCAAAAGATTTAGTCAGTCAAAATTTAAGAAAGGGAAGAGATTTGCATTCCTGGGGTAGGTAGTTGTTTATTTTATATTTCAATTTTCACATAAGGCTGTGCTTGCTGGAGTCAGCAAAGACCAGAAATTGTAACCCAAGAGATCTGTGTAGTGTCTTGGATAATCTAAAGATGAGGTTTGGAAAAGCTTCTGAGAAACTTCCAAGAATTTATAGCCAAATTTTCTAATATTTGCCAATCTCTGTTGTTGGAATGTTTCTCCCTGTCTAAAGCCACGACTTGTACAACTCAAAAACGTCCACAGAGAGATTTTCATTTCTTTTCCTTTTCCATCTCATGAGATTCTACATGTAATTTTATAATGAGCCAGAGGCCACAATACTGTGAGTTTGAGAAAACAATTAGGGTTGTGGCCACAGCAACTTGCAGAGGGTGTGAGGAATTAATAGCATCATGTTATAACTTGATAATGATGCCATGTCACAATTTTATCGTAGCATATAATATAGTTTCTCTTACAGTAAAAATGGACCAGGAAAAAAACCCAAAATAATCCCAGCCCCTGAGATTTGGCTCCTAGTCCACCTCTTTGCAAAGCCAGTTAGACTGTAACGGGCTGTGCCAAAATTTGGGACCAGAAGACTATCTATTTTGGGATAATATCCATGCAGATCCAAAATTTCTCAAAATGTGGCCCTATCTTTGTTTTGTGGAGAGCTCAGTGGTGTGAAGCTGCTATCACTGANGGAAGGGCAGTTTGGCATTGGGTCTCTTGGGTTGGGTCTTTGCCTCCAGTTGTCGAGGATGTGGAAACAGTCCCAGCCCTTGTGGTGAGGGGTTGCAAAAGATAAGCTAAAAGGCAATTTCTGTATATTTGCATGCTCCTGGTTACAGTCCTTTGAAGGACGGGAGAAGATTTCAAGCTCAGGGTCTGGACTGCTCATGGTTGGAGGTTTGAGTAGCCTGTCTCACACAAGTACCACCACTCATTCTTCCAATGAATCTTATTTAGTTTTACTGACAGAGCAGCTGCTTGTGCATCCAGAAGCTGTCCATCCAACATGAAGAAGGACAGACTTCTCATGTAGTTAAGTTTTAGGTCATCCAAAAAATATCACCATGAAAATACAGCTCTTGTTTTTTGTTTTTTGGGTTTTTTTTGTACTATCATCTTTGGCATTAGAACAGTCTTTTCCCTTCACCCTTATGACTACAACAGAAGATTATTCTAAATTAATATTTCAGGAATTTCTTCTCTCTATCTCAAGCCTCCAGGTCCTACAGAAAGCCTTGGAACCAGGCGGTTAAACCAATTCTCTCTTCTTCTGCTGAGGTCTCAGAGGTTATTACTTGTTTTAGAAGGCATGTAGCTTTGTTACCGTGCTGTAAATCATCGAGCTTTCTCAGGAGATTCAGCCAGACTGATAAGAGCACCCCAGATGGAACTATCAAGAGAGGAAGAAACAATTTCCAAGAGTGGGACATGGGAGCACATTCTTTTCTTGTCCATGTTGTATTTTCTTCTCCTTAAAGATGCAGGGAAAAGGACCATAGAGCCAGGGGTGGTTCTGCATTGCAACACACCTGACCTCTGGGGAAGTCTGAGCCTCGACAAGGATTCTGGTGTCTCTCGTAGCAATGCCTCACTCATCACCCCCCGTGCTTTGTCCTCCTGTCCTCTCTCCTGCTGTCTTGTGGTCCTGGCAGTGCTGGTGTTTTGGCATTAGTCCTTGTGTTAGACTGTGTTTGTTAAGATATATGTTAAGATGTATGTCCATTTCCAAACACACTGAGAGAAGACATGAATTACGAATATTACGATGCATTAAGCTAAAAGACAATGGTTAAATAAAAAAGCTGAACGGCAGGGATAAAGGAAAATAACTGGAATTCCATCAAAAGAGAAGATGAATGAACAGAACTACACTGACATCTGCTGGTCCATACATCAGCGCTGGTATTGTTACTGCCACCAAGAATTGCTGCGGTGATGAGGAAAAATGACACATTAAACTCAATAAATCCTTCAAAGATACCTGCCATTTCCACCACACTTATACATCACCTACTACCCTGCTGCACTCTCTGGTCATCCGGGCAGGATCTCTTAGGGAAGAAGTTTTTATATTTGTACAAGAGTAGGTTGCATTTTTTTTTTCCTTTTTCCTTTTTTTTTCTTCCTTGTTTTGTTTTGAAGCATACAGTGTTTCAGGTTGCTGGAGCTCTGCGTGGACTGCTGGGCTTGCAGAGATCCTGCACAGCCAGCCAGCCCACGTGCAGGACCTGGTTCCATACAGTTTGCACTCCAAATCCCACACACATGGAACACCCCAACCTGTGGTCCTGCACCCCTGCACCTCTGTGCATGCACCCAGAAAATCCTGTAGTTCATTGAACTTGCTGTGTAAGCACTGATCAATTCTCCAGCACATCCTGATGAGTACTACAAGCTCACCATGTAGCTCATAGTCACTTGTTTCTGTCCAGAAAATTTTGCAGAGAAATATGGAAGCAGCTGCTTTCAGATTGTCAAATTTTGTCAGATAGCAATTTATATTTTTTAATGAAGACATGTAATGCTTAACTGCAGTAGAGGATAATTTTGCATCTAAGGGAAGAAGGCTCTTTAGGAAAGAAGGCTCTTACACTTATCAGAAGATACATACACAGAACTGTGATTTTTAATATCTTATTGTGCATTCACCTACCTTTGCAAATCTTTCAGAGAGATGTTGGGCTTTTTTGTAACACTGAGCCCTCATCTTTCTAAATTGTAAAGAGTGAAATGAATGCACTCTAAACACATGTCCATTTAGACTCATATATGCTGGGAGAGTTACATGTGGAAAGAGGAGACTCTAAAGACAGTGGGGAATCAATTTTTTCCCTATAATTTAGTGACTTCTCTACAATTTGTACATATTGATAAACAATTAAAGCACAGTCCTTATAACTCAAGCTAAAACAAATATTGCGATATTTTAATACATTAAAAAATCCATTTAGTTACCTCTCAAAAAGATACCTCCTCAAAACATTCTTTTTCCTGAAATAATAAATTAACAACGATATTCTATTTCTTTTAATGAAAAAATAACAGTCTTTTGGTAAGCAGCTGATACACTTGCAAATATACAACCCGCACCCTTACTGTCTTAATCCGGATGGCAAGAGGGTGGGGCTAGACCATCTGAAAAGGAGCTCTCCATTCCCTTTCCAAATCACTGCTATGGGATTTCTCTGGGTGGATTTTGATTGTTCTGCTTTTACTGCACGCAGAGCATCTTCTTTGCACATCTAAGTGCAGAGGCGAAGCGATCTCGCTGTTCTTGCTGTTGAAAGAGTAGGGCAAAGAACAGACTTGCATTCATACATGAAAACCCAGACATTTGTTGGAAGTCATTGTTCCTTAACCATTACCAAAGAGTGAAAGGAAGCAGCTGGATGAAACAATCAAAATATGTTCCGAAGCATGGATAAAAATCAATTAAAACGTTTCTGGCTGGTTCTAATTATTATTAACAGCAATTAAGTCCATTTCATAAAACAATTCTAAAAAAAATTATTTTTAGGTTTACACTACCTAGGCAAATTCACCCCCAGCCCAGCTTCCCCCAGAATTTCTCCAAGTCACAAGACCTAGGAGGCTTCAGCAACTTAGCTTATCAAAGAGAAGGTTAAGAGGTAACTTGATCAAACATTATTTTTATTTCAAGAAGAAACACAGAGATGATAATAAATTTTCAGTCCACTAGACAGAGGTATAACAAGAGCAAAAAAAAACATTACTAAACCTGGTAAGAACAGAGCCACTAACAAAGAAAAGGAAGCTGGATGGGATTGTCACCTCTCTGTTTTCAGAAGCTAATGATGATCCAAATAATCAGAAGCAGGGTGCTTTTCAAACAGTGTTAGGATTTGAAGGGGTTTGGTTTAAGTTTCTTCCTTTAATGGGCATATTTTCAGTATTGTGCTACTCATACAAATTTTAAGGCTGTAAAAAGAACATTCTGTTCATCTGATATTCTGCCTTGCTTTGGCCAAAAGATTCGTAAGTGTTAATTGCTTTGAGATCAACAGATGCTCCTGATTTGAATTATATTGGACTTTCTAAAAATCATTCTAGATTTGAAAAATATCCAGCATTAGAAATTCCACTGAAATAACAATATACCAGTTTAAAGACCAATTACTGTTGCAGTTCAAAACGCTCACCTCATTTCCCACTTGATTTTGTCTATTTTCTTGACTTACATTCTTGTTATATCTCTATCTGACAGATTGCAGAGTCATCTCTTATTCTGTTTCTGTTCCTTAAGAAAGTATTAGCTGTCTGTGATAAAGTTTTTGCTTCTACTCTTCTTTGATAAGCCAAAAGGCTCGAACATCTTCATTCTTTCACTATAAACAGCATATTCTGTGTTTCTTACCATTTCCAAAGATATTTTCCTGAGACCTCTTCCCATTCTCAATATTATTCCTGAAGTTTTTCACTTCAGCAGGTAGCTAACATAGCTGGCAGGGCACAGCCAATGTGGGGAATCTCAATAAGCCACAATAACTTACCCATCATTGGGTAGCCAATTCTGCATGAGCCAAAAGGGTGCTGTACTTTTAAAATACTGCAGCTTGTGTCGTTATTTTGTCTTGACGAGCAAGGTTTATCATCCAGATTTAATGAGTTATGGAGATGTTATCTGACTAGCCTGGACAAATATGGTACAGACTGTCACTTAGTAATCATCACTAATGAAAATAAATCCTTACATGTCAGAGTGTTTCTGGAGGTGTGCCACACCCAGCCACACAAATAACAGCTTGTATCAAAGTAATAACAACATACAGATTTTCAAAAACAAGGCCATATACCCCACACAAATCTGTCAAGAGATAACTGTGTCTCTACTGGCTCTCAAGATAAGTTCTTAAGTCTCTTTAGGTTTGAGCATCTCAGTGATGCACTGTGCTTGGAAGTTTCCCAGAGACTTTAGCTGATGCTGATAAAGGTCCTTTTTCATTTAGCAAAGGTAGCTGTGTCAAACATGTCATCTTTTCTCTGTTGCAGTGGCATTCTGCATGCTTTTGAGTTCATTTCAAGTAGGGTTTTTTTTTAATCCACTGATGTCTGATCTCATTTGACTACAATAATCTTAAAAATGTTCTGGTGGAGGTGTGGACTCCTGATAACAGGTTTCTTTCCTTGCTTGTATTTGAGAACCTGTTAGGCGTACCCTTTGAGTGTTTTTGGATGATGGGTTGAAAACCACTGTCTCCATGCTCTTGACAACTGCAAGCAGTGGCTATACTGAAGATGCTGTCTCAAAAGTTGAGATCAAGAATAGGCAAGCTGAAACTCTGATGAAAATGTATTATAGCAACTGATATTGTGCATTTTATCAGCACAAAAATGTTGACTTTCAAGGCACCTTGCATAAACTCTTGCACAAACTCCTTTCTGGATGAAGGTTTGATCAAAAATAACCCTGGACTAAATCTGGGATGTTTTCTTCACTCCATTCAATTAAGATAATGATTGTGATTGTCAGTAAAGGGGATTTCCCAGAACATTTTGTATCTGCTTTGTAATCAGTTAAAAATTTAAATGATAGATGTAGTTGTGGATTTATGCAGCAGAATAGATTTTACATTGGCAGCCTTGACAAATATGTCTAAGAATAGAAAGGGAAAAGTATCTTATGTCCTTGTGTTGACACCACAAATGAAAAAATAACAGGGATATGATTCGAAACCTTTCCTAGTTCAACTGAACACTTGTCTCCAACTCAGAGGAGCACCACACCCTCATTTTCTGGGAATGAATCCATTAATGAATGAATGAAAAATTTTAGCTTATAGCAAAGTTTTGCACTCAGTAAAAAGACGTGGCAGAGGTTGACTTTTATTACACTCCTGAGCCAGAGTTATAACAACAGTGCAATTGGCAGACACGAGGTCTGCAATGTAACAAGACACAAAATGCAATGCCAAATGCAGGAGAACAATGTGGACAACGGCAAAAAGAAAACAAGAACAGCAATATTATTTAGATCCACACTCGCACGACAATCACAGAACAGAATCTATGTCTTCAATGTTCCTGCTTCTAGTGTGGCTTCCTCTCTGGGTTTGTACTGACACCAGTGGCACACATTGCTCCAGTGAACTCACCCAAAGAGTGCCTGCCAAGAGCCTGGTGCAACTTCAGCTGGGCTTCATCACTCCCTGGACAATTGGCCATGACACACAACAGTGTATGCTGGGAGCTGACCTTATTATAGAGAATAAATCTGCACGTGGGGCACGTCAACCATGTGGTGCATATGCAGATTCACTGCACAGCACAAGTGTAATATGGCAGGCAGATGTTATGCTGGATTAGTTACTTTTGTTTCTTTCAGTGTTGTCAGTTCTATTTAGACATCATGATGCACATTGCCACAAGACCCATGAGTAGTACAGCCATACAAAAGAGAAAATCCACAATTCTCCAGACACTGAAAAAGTAGAAATGTCATGTTGCTCAGGAGAAGGTTTCTGGAAGGTAAGACATGGTTATGATAAAATCTTAAAGGTGCTGCAGGATGCTGAAATGCCTCAGTGGATATGGCTGATGCCTCTGTGTTACCCAGTTAAGGGGATGAGCGCAAAGAAAACCTACTTAAGTCTTTTCAGATAAATCCAAACCACACGGTATCTCCCATCTCAAATACACCATGTAGTCATGATATCCTACTATTTTTCCAAAAGCCATGATTTATTTGAGTAGGATGGGTAACCTAGACCACTGTACAGCTCTTACAGTGAGCACAGTTCCATGCAGGCAAAGAGGCATTTAGTGTCTCCCCTCCAAATCTGACATAGGAATGAGCCAGTCCTCATGGTGCTGAGCACCACCTCAGATGTCTGCTTTACATGTGAAAACACAAATCAGCCTGGCTGCAGGCTTTGCTCCTTTCATCATTCCCTTTTTCTCCCAAGGCTATCCTAAGCAAAGGTAAAGGTTGGGGGGGGGTAAAAAAGCAAACAAAGCAGAACAAAAACTACACAAAATAACAGTCCCTGATAGAAATATATAGTGGAGAAATAAGAAGTGTCCTTCCCTGTGCTCTTAAGAAGTGCTCATTTCCAGCCTCTTACAGTCATCCTTCGACAGGCAACTGGCAGAGCAGCAGAGGGAAGGGACAGAATAAATCTGTTGTCCAGGAAAGTGGCATTCTGGGTCCTGTAGGTTCACTCTTCACCCTTTTCTTTTTATTTCCTCGGGGGCAGCAGCGAAGGTTGATGATGCCCTGGGCTCCTAGTTCATGGGCCACTGGCTTTTCCTTCTGTCCCCTGCTGGGCCTCTGTCATAATGAGAAGTAGCAGTTTTCAAGAGTAACATTTTACATGCCATAGCTGTCTTATTCTGGGTACAGGAAGGTCTGCACAAGAACTTACACTGTGCACGCATGGCTAGGTAAGAATTTCAAATAGTAAAAGTAATAATAATAAGGAAAAAATACCATTCCTAAAGTATTAATTTATTTCTGAAGAAAACCACATTGAAGTTTGGAGATGAAAATGAAATACACTCAAATTTCATAAGAAGTGTATGGTTAATTCCTTTTTTATGAAAATCATATGACACAGATTTGCAGATTATTCACATCTTTCCCCGACATCATTTGGAATTATTAGGTCAGTGTCTTTGGAAATCTTAAATCTGTAAAGAATATTTCAATTCCAATTAAAGGAAATGCTAGCTATAGTTAATTAAATGGACAGTCTAGCAAAAAATTGTACTTAAAACATTTTTCATTCATCATTATATATTTTTGAATCTCATGAAACAGAATTACAGCCATTTTGAAAATAGACTAGTCACAAAATTGTCAGTTTCCTTGAAATGGTTTATTAGTTTTCTGAAATTTGCTCCTGTATGTATCTTTGTTCTTTTCAGAAACAAGAAAATTACCATCTAACAGTCTTTTATAGTTTTTGTTTGGTTTGGTCTATTTTCTCCTTCCTTTTCTCCTCTATGGGAAGACAGGAAACAAAGGAAAAAAAGTGGACAAATGGAAATAATAGGAAATTGAGAATAATTTTTAAAAAATACTGGCACCCCCCCCCCAAGTCAAATAGAAGAATGTTTTAATTTTGAGAACAAACTCATAAAAAAATTCATATGAGCAGTTCTCTGAATCTTCTCAAAAGATGTCAATAATTATATTTTTTGACATTTTCATGGAAAATATCATTAGTATTAACAGCATTTTAAAAATATCACCAATTTTTTAAATCAGCTTTCTGATCTTTTATGTGGATGTTATGAGAGAGACAGTAATTCAATTGCATGTGAAAACAAGTGGGAAATTTATTAAATAATTACCATGCTTTTTTTGCCTTTTTCTATTTTTTTAACACATAAATACTGATAAATTGTTTCCCGTATTTTAAAAAATATTTTAATACATGATCAAAATTCAGTGCTAATCAAACACTATTTGATAATGAAAAACCAATAGAAACAATGAATTAATCACAAGAATTCCTGCTTGGTGTTGAATGCCCACAACACATTAATATTGCAGATTATATCTGGAAAACAAGCTAAAGTCTGGGTGCCTGTTCGAACCTGCCAGAAATGAGCCTTCATTCATTGTTAAAGGTTAATTAAAATAAAACAGCCAGTGTAGTCCTGAGCTAAGCATATCAGAGCAAGAAGCAGAAGATCTGGATTTCAGACCCTTCCTCTCCCAGAGTAGCATAATATATTGTTTTTCCATGATTTATTTGTGTTGTGAGAGCTCCTAATGACCCCCTGGTGACAGAGAAAGAGAGAAGGATTTGTCTAAGACAGTGATGGCTCTGAAATCCCAGATCTTCTGAGTTCTTGTCCAGCATTCAGAGAGACCACATGTCTCTTTTAATTATTTGTGAGCTGTTGATTTCCTGCTTCCACATACAGGATAATATTAAAACTGCAATTAAAGGCATTTAAAGAAGAAGATTAGAGAGGTGTGTGTCCCAGGAATTGCCACTCTGGGTGGCAATTCTATATTCTCAGAGCAATCAGATCATTACACTGTTACAGATCTGCATGTCCACTGCAAAATTGGTTTTCCAAACAGCCAGCCTGCCTTCCTTCCTTCCTTCCTTCCTTCCTTCCTTCCTTCCTTCCTTCCTTCCTTCCTTCCTTCCTTCCTTCCTTCCTTCCCTTTTTAATTTCTTTTCTTTTGTTCAAATTTCAGCAGTGAATTCTCCCTTGTCACCTGTGGTTCATCATTAATTTCCACAATCACAGTCCATCAGCAATAAACAATATCTGAAGTTTAGATTCAGGCTCTACCTTTAGCTTTCAACACACCCTGTGATTTCCATTATGCATACAGATGCTCCAAGAGATGCTGTCACAGAGAAAAATCAGAGCAGCAAAAAGCTATACAACACATTTCTGTGTACAGATTCACTGCCCAAAGAAATAGCTATGCAGCAATGAGATGGGGATGTCCTAGTGCACTCCTTCAGAGGACAGTCTTCCTCTCTCCCTGTGGATTTTGCTTTACCTCAGGGGAGGAGTACCCTCATGACGTTTTCTCATCCTGGCCTGGATTCCCAGTATGGAGAAGCTCATAACTAATTACTGGGACTTCAATTCTTGCCTTGACCAGCTGTGTCAAAGCAAGGATGCCATGGGCTCCCCAGTGCTCTAAGATCTATAATTCAACTTCCATATAAAACAAGTCAATATTGGACAAAAGAATGACATTTAAAAATCATAAAATAAGTAGCTTGGTATTTACCCAAGATGCTCTTTTCTTCCCATGGTTTTATGTAACATGTAGTGGTCTGTTTATACTTCTCCTTTTTACATGAGTGGAATAATTCTCCTTCAGTTTCAGAAGATGCCTGTGCAAGTGAAGAACCACAGTCATCAAGAAGAGACAGAAGAGGATGGGCAGCTTCTGGATACACTGAGTTTGTTATGCTCTGAAGGAAGTTAGGACCCATGTAACTCGTGGCTTTCTCTCTGGTTAAAATAGTGCTCCGAAATAAAAATCCTTATTCTAGCAGTGTAAAAAACACCCAGAAGTTAACACTCCTTGCTTCACCACACCAACTCACACCGACCCTGTGCAGGTCAGCACAGTGGGAATCACTTCAAATCTTGCAGCAATAACTAAATTCAAACACAGCTGGGGGCTGCAGAGGCTGTGTGCTGCTCCTCGGAGACTCAAGCACCTACAATGTGTAGCCCCTGCTCGTGGGAGTAGTTAGGTCTGTGGGATCAGTCTTTATGACTGCTTGCCAGAAAGTTCTGAAGATACTGTTCCCTTTAGTGAGCTTGGTGAGCCAAGAAAAAGCAGGACAACTTTGCATATGCTATGAGCTGGCCTTAGTACTGGGTGAGTGCCAGCATGACCGGTTTTTCCACCTCTAAATGACAATGCATTAAAGAAAAACAACTGAGTTGATGTATATTGTGTGTGAAAACATTTCTTCACCAAAAATTGAAGAAACAAAGGAGGTGTTCATTAGTAAACAGAGTAATGACATCTACCCAAATTTACCTAAAATTCATGTCAAAGGGGAAGAAATTACCAGGTGATGCAGTGCACCAGGCAGGACACTGAAGCAAAGGAAAACACACAGGTGTCAACCTGAAGTTAGTGAAGGTTAGGGTTGGGTGTTTTTCCTTCTCCTCCTGTCTTTTGCTGTTGATCTTTTTGTTTTGTTTTGTTTTGTTTTGTTTATTTGTTGGCTAAGTTCTGCTGGTTTTCCTTTCATTTATTTTCACTATTTTATCTTGAACTTCAAATAGTTTGTTCTGGCCAACTAATTCTGAAAAGCTGCTACATGTTCGCTTTGATCATTATCTGACTCTCTCTTTTTCCTTCCAATTTTTTCTTTTAGCTGTTGAAATGCCACAACAGAGGATATTGTTTTGGAGTGTAAAAGGCATTGTTTTCTACAACTCCCGTTTCAAAGACCACTTGCTAAACGACACTGAGAACTCAAGCAGAGAGGAAAGAGAGATGGTATTTAGATGATTATTTTAAAGATTTGATCTTTCACAGTTACTCAAAACACAAGGCCAGACTATTCAATTAGGCACTAAGCCATTTTTCATGATTTGCAAATTAATTATTGAAACTGGAACCTGTCACCAACTCCTCATCTCTCTGGACTTTTGTTCAGGATCCAGAACAGAGTTGAATGATAGGGCCAGGGTCACCAGATTGCTCTTGATGAGCCAAAAAAAGGAAAAAGTAGCAGAATTTTCCATGTTTCTGAACCCACCCAAACACTGGGGAAAGCATTTGCAGAGAGTATTCCTACACTGGCCATGTGCAAGACAAAATGGGTTTAAACTGAAAGAGGGCAGGTTTAGATTAGATATTAGGAAGAAATTCTTTACTGTGAAGGGAGTTGAACTGGAATTCACCAGTTCTGGAACAGATTGCCCAGAGGAGCTGTGGATGCCCCACCCCTAGGAGTGTTCAAGACCAGATTGGATGGGGCTTTAGCAATGTTCTCATGTTTAGCAGTGTTCTCATGGAAAGTTCTCTGTCCGTGACAAGGTGATGGAACTAGATGATCTTTAAGGTCCCTTCTAACCCAAGTCACGCCGTGATTACATGAAAAGTTACTGCAAAATGAGGTTCCTCACTTCTCCAGCTCCAGGGCCACTGTAAACAGCAGCCATTTCTGCTGTGGTTTATGTATCCTGAGAGATAAAAAGGAATTTTCTAGGATATAGGAGGCAAAGTTGCTTTGTGGTTTGGTTTGGTTTGGTTTGGTTTGGTTTGGTTTGGTTTGGTTTGGTTTGGTTTGGTTTGTGGGGTTATTGGAAGTGTGTTTCATTGGTTTTTTAGGGCTTTTTTATTGTTGCTTTTGTTTGGGTGCTTTGCTTGGTTATTATTTATATAGCTATCCTCCTGCTTTTCTGAAAGATGTGAGGAGTTTTCTGCTATATGGGCAAGCTTCCCACTGGCTGATTGGAACCCTTTAAATGGGCATCAGCTACCACCACATTGCCCAGCCCAACAAATGCTGTGGCACACAGCCTTCAAATATTCCAATGGTCAGCACTTGCATTTGTACTGCCAGCATATCTCTGATCTGCATTACCATTCTGACCCCTCTTTCCTGTTCTTATGCACTGTGACTGACCTTCACAAAGATACAAATTCCAGTTTACTTCACTTCAAATGCAAGAGTGTGAGTCAGCCCCCTGAGGGAATAGCAAGGAATTCATTATAGCAACACAAGAGAAAGATGTGGAGGAAGTAATGTGTTTTCTTTACACAAAAGGGAAAAGGAATAGATGTGAGAGCATCAAGCAAAGCCCAAGAAATCTTGAGATGTAATCTGACATAGTGGCACTGAACTCAATTCTTATTGTCTGTAGGTGTATGGCCTTATTAAGGCTTAAAAAGTAAGCCAAGTCTTGTCTGATCCCTGCTGCAGCCTGCCAAGCAAAGCAACTGCTTCCAGAAGTGGAAATCTTCATGATCAATATAAAACCACAAGAGGTACCACACTATTGTGGGTGAGATCTTTCAGAAAAATAAAAAGCCAAGATTCCTGAGTCACAGAAAATAGAAGAGAGCAAGACCTGCTCTGTTTTCTTGTCTACCCCACTATCAATGCTGTCTTAGACATATCTGTCATGTGCTACATCAGCATGATTGCTTTTCAAAAGGTCCTAAGGAAAGAGGCTTCCACTGCAGCACAAGACCCTCCTGAAACCAAGTATCTGTTAAGGATGCCATTATCATTTCCCCAAGGACAAGCTGTTGCCTTGCTTCTCTGTCCAACTGAATAAATAGCATTCTGATTATTCTAATTCTTTCCAAAGCTAATTTTCCACTTTCCTATCCTCCTCTTCAGTGGTATAATGCTAGACAGTGCAATATTGAGCTAAAAATCTGTCCTGTTCCACTAAAGGTATGGCTACATTTAGACAGGTGTCTCACATGTGAGTTCCTGACCAATAAAAAATACTATACAAAATACTATACTATACTGCCAGCCACTCAAAATACAGTTGAAAATAGGCAAAGGAACTCTAAAAGGTGGCAAGTAACACAAACATATTTTTGTGCTGGATACAGTGAAGATGGATCCAAATTAATTTCAGCATGAATCCAGAAGGCTGTATTAATGCACAGAGCAGCCTATCCTCTGATGCTTTATTGGTAGAAATGTAGAAATCATGTGGATTTCTAAAAAGGTTTTATTCTCTCATGACTGGACAGAAAGACCTAATTATCAGTAATTACTGCCCAGCTAATTTTATTTACAATTTAAATGAAAATTAAATTCAAAATATTTTCTGTTCTTAATAAACTTGCATAAAAAACCATAACTTTTTCTGTATAATTTTTAACATAGTGGTTTTGTGATCTAGAATGTTTTGAGAAGTAATTGGAAATAGTTGCAGTCTTGCCCATTTTTACTATTTCCTGTATTTTTTGTCTCTAACCTACCACTCATTTTTATTTTCTTGTCTAAGAATGCTTGCATCCAACTTGAAAATGCCTTTAAAAAATAATAACCCACCAGCATAAAAAGTGCTAAACTATGGCTAAAATTCTTGCACAGGAAGATATGGTGCACATTTTTGTTTCAGAAACATTCAGCAAGATTCACAAAGAGCTAAATTCTCAGTACAGTGCACAGATGGAATTAATGGCAGTTACAAACTCTACTAAAATCTGGAAAAGACCAATATCCATTACTGAACTGGCCCAGAGTTCCTATTTCTCAGAAATTAGGTCGTTTCTTCCAAGCATGGGACTTGGATTAAACTTTTTTGCTGAAATTGTTTTAAGTACTTTACACTGTTTGTTTTTAAAACAGATGTTCTTTGATACGGTGGCTTCAGGAGGGTGCGGATTTTCTCGTGTTCTGCAGATTGCAGCTCTGCTTTCCTGCAAAGTTCCTACACTCAGTCACACAGCACCTCAACTTATTTACAAGCATTCAGAATGGAAGAAAATATTATTTGGCAGCCACCAGAACTCCACTCCTCGACAAAACAAGGCAGAGTATAATTCATAAAATCAAATAAGGTAGAAGTGGAAAAGACCTTCTTTACCTCGTTGTGACAGCTCCAGCCATTTTCCCAAGCATTCACACTCCTGTGTTCTGCCCTAGTATTACCTGTTCCTGAGGACAGTTGTCCTGCCTGTAATGCTACACCTACCCAGCTTTTTAGATTTTCTTCTGCTGAGAGTTGAGCAAACCTGCAAATGGTCAGATCTGGCCAAATCTGTCTCATCAGCCTAGACTGAAGTTTGATAAGGTTTTAATGCATAAAGATGTGATTCCACCAAAGTCTATAAACCTGAACTGCCACCCCTCTTCAGCTTCCCTCTTTCTAGGAGACATATTTATTCTTTCCCTCTTTAGCTTGGTGCCTTGAGATAAGCCCAGAGACTGAGGTCCCTTCCCCCCTGAGGCACGTGGACAGGAAGAAAAGCTGCCCCTTGCAGCTGGGGATCACCCAGAACAGAAAGGGTTTATGTAGCCAAAAAGAGCCATGGCACAGACTTCCATGTTTTATTATCTCCATGGTATATGTGAGTAATACTTCCCACAGTGAGTTCCCCCTGCAGCAATATTTTCTGGAAGCCACTCCTGAGGCCAGACTGTGACATTACTGTTACCTACAAAGCCCCTGACCTCCCAGCTAAAGCCATCAAATGGAAGGATATTTGTTCTCTGGCACCACTGGTATGGACACAAGAATGCTAGGAAGCAGCCTAGATAATTTCATATTATATACACCACAGAACAAACAGCACATGCTTGCAGCTTTCAGAAGTCACTAGAGATCTGGGTCAGATTCAAATCAGCAACCTAGAGGTGAAAGTCTCTGTATCCCATTACCAAATCCTGAGACATCCAGTCCCCCATGCACATATTAATAGTTGATCATTATGAATTCCATGTTGGGATAATTAATTACTGCATCTGAACTCTGCCTTAGGAATTATTAGATCATTTGGGGCCTGTAATTTATTTTATTTAGCACTGTATGAAAACTGTTGCTTCTTCTTATTTTTTTTAAAAAAACCTCCTATACTTTAGGCTTTGAGAAGTACATAGTGTTTTCTGCAAAACGCAAACCACAAAACAAATATATCTCTTATTGGGCCTGGAGTAGTCCTACAGGATTTGTTAGCAGGCTCTGATGATAGACGTGAGCAGCCATGCATCCAGCTAATGAGCTGGCCCAAGGGATAAAGAACACACCAAGCCACTAGCAATGGATGTGGAAAAAGAGCCAGGGGAATGATAGAGCATGTTGCCAAATGATGAGTCTTAAAGGTGGCTTCCCATATGAAATTAAAGGTTTTTGCAAGAGCAAAATCTGTTTTTCTCACTCAAAAATAAATCAGACAGTCAGACACATTCACTTCTGAAATGAATGTTCTCTCTGACTCCATTATGTTCTTAACAAGACGAGCTCGCTTGTAGAGAACCAAATCCTTCAGACATGATTTAACCTGCACTTTTGGGAGGCTTTGGTAGGTGTTGTGTAATGAGTCCTGAATAAAGACACAGTTGAGGACTGCAGAAATTTTGGTCCTTTGTGGATAGGAGTTATAATTCCAAAGAAGTTGTAAGAAGCCTATTCTACACATAGAAAGGTAAGGAAAAGTATCTCCATTTCTTTTTCTTTTACAGACCCTGCTTGCTATTCTGTTCTTTGCTGCAGGGATTTGTCTTAGTTAGGTCAGAAATTCTCTTCAATCTGAGGGCTAGATTCTGCCCTTCAGTACATGTGTGGAATTTATTCCTTGAAATATATATTTTATTTTCAGTACTGTAGACTAAAATACTGTCTATTGATTTTTTTTTTCCACAGCACACAGAATACTTTGTGCTGTTTTCACTTGTGTCAACAATTGGTAGGTATCTAACTATAGAATAGAAAGTGTCTCAGGAGATGTAAAAATACAATCCAGATTTGTTAACATTTGTAAGCCTCTATAAGGCTTCAACCTGGGTAAGATCTGTCTGCTTCACCCTAAATAATGCTAACTGCAACTAGTTTTATTTCCCCAAAAAGCCTCAGGAAAACTAACTGCATGAAATACAAAACAAGTACACTGACAGTTTTGTTTTCCAATTATTTCTTTCTTCCATCTTCATTCAACCACCTGCTGGTAATTGACCCTGTAGTCCTAGAAAATTCCCATGAATCCTAAAAGAAATGCACTGGCTTCTTGAGTTTCATCTTAGGCAATACTTAGAAAACCTCTGTTTTGTGTCCTGCAAAAGACACTGAAAGAGTACCTTAATTTTTTCATAATTTGCTGGCTTTTGGTATTTTTAGTACTCACCTCAACCTCAGTTTGCATTGGGTGACAGCTCTTTAGGTTACATACGGTGCATGTTTGGCCTGTCAGGAAGGTTTGCAACTGTGAAAGAACCACCAAAATTATGAACTCTACAAGTGAGTTTCTGAGGGGAAGTGGATGTGAGATTTATACACATGTGAATCCACATGGCGGGGGGTTGTGCTAGAGTGGGCATGTCATTTCTTGTGGGGAGCAGTTTGTGCTTTCTAGGCGGACACACAGGATTCTGGGTTTGTTTTTCCCTGAAAGGCACTTCTGCAGATACTCTTCTCTGCTGTTATTTTTTCAGTGGGGAGTTTAGATTTCAGGGAACCTCTGTGTACTAGATTGAGTTCATGGAAAGAAGGTTTTGGAAAGCAGAGTCTCATGGTAATAAATGGAAGGACCATCAAAATTACCTTGGTAAATTAGGGTGCCAAGACACTAGAAAGAAAAATGCCTGGCAAAATATAGCATGCACACTTCAGCAAGATAACTGCAGTTTAATATACCCAAAACACCTCAGGATCTCTTCTGCAAACTATGAATCCATAGTCACCCAAAGCTGCTGAGCAGCTCTGTCTCACACTATTCCACTGATGAAAACTGAGGAAAGATGAAGTTTCTGTTGCACAGGACACGCAGGTTACTCAGCTGTTGATGGGTGAGGCTTCCTCTAATGTGAGGGAGCTGCCTGATATGTCTGTGTGATGGGATTTATACAGCCTGGGTATCAGAGTCAGTTACATGACCATGTTATGAACACCTCTGAGGCATTCCAACCAGTTGTGCAAGAGAGGAGTTATCCTCAGTGCTGCTGCTGAAAGCATATTTCATGATCCATTCATCCCAGTCATATCCTCCTCAATAACTGATCTCATTTCTATCACATTTGTGATGTATCTACACTTCCACTTTTCCCCATTTATGGAGTTCTGGACTTTTTAAAACCTCTTAAGAACCTCTGGGATGACTTCAGGCTCCCTTTTGCAAAACTTCTCAAAGATTAAGATGACCTAACCTCAGGTGTGTCAAAAGTTTAGAGTAGTTATAGCCAAACCTTCTCTATAATCTTTCAACCTGCAAAAAAGCAAGCCTGAAATCCAAAGAGAACAAATCTTAGTGCAGTTGTGTTGCATTCTTTGAGCAAGCCTCATAGAAAAATTAGCTAACAAGGCCTTTTTTTTTTGAGTTTTGTAACTGTCATGGCTATTTGTTACAGAGCTACAAAGCTCAAGAGAATTTTAGAAACACTAGGAAAATTAACATCATGTTCTCAGATCTAATTAAAGGGATGTGTGACCGACATTTCAAAGAAGGCTTCATATTCATTCTTATATTATTTCAGAAACATGGTCCCACCCAGTAACCAATATTCTCCACATTCAGCCATCTTTCCCTCCATTTTACTACCAAGCACAATAATGGGGCTGCTCATCACCATTGATCCTGCTCAGGTGTATCAACTGTGCAGCACAGAAGCCATGGATGCTAACACAGCTTCCTTGGGGAAAATAGAAACTTTATGAGCATGTGGGGCTTGGGGTAGGGAGAGGATGCCATGTCTTCTGAGATGGACATCCACTCTGAGCCCCATCTCCCTTTAATGCAGAGTTACATAAATTGATTTTTCAGACAGGTTGACACTCTAGAGCAGGGTGACAGGCCAGAACAGTGGCTGGACAATAAGATACTTAGGGAAGTAGCACAGGCTTTATAGAGCTCCAGGGGAGAGTGCTGAATAATACTCTTCAAGCCAAAATCATCTGTAGGACATAAGCACTAAATTATGTTTCTACTTCCCATACTGACAGGTCTCTGGAATCTGCAGGAATTCCCTGCTCCTCAAAGGATATCAGAGTGCACAGTATGCAGCTTTCAGGGATTGGCAACCTCGCATTTGTGATCTCCTGTAATGAAATTTTACCCATAATGCCATAAGAATAAGGAAATAGAGCACTCAGAGACACTAAAACTATCAGCAGTTCCCTGCTCCGTGCCCACACTGCTCTTTCGCCTTTAACTTTGTTAAATTGAAACAGTTTGCTGATTTATACATCAGCTTGTGAGGAGGTATTTCCAATTATTTTGGCATTCGTATCTTGGACAAGCTGTTCTCTCAAATCACCCTGGCACTTAATAGCCTGCACCGACTGGTATTTTGTATGACCCTGGCACTATTAGTCCAGCCTGGCTAGGGTTTCAATTCACCATGGCACTAATGATCTGGAAGTTGTTCTTGTTTTCCAGATTAATGAGTACCCTAAAAACCACTCAAAATTGGAAAAGAAAGAATGTTTTCAAAGGGGAAAAACAAGGCAAATTGGAGCTGCTCACTAGCTCTTCATCATGTTCTTTCTTCATCTCCCTCTTCTGTAGCTGCCTATAGAAACTAATAACAGCAGTGCTTCTGTGGTGGAGTGGCATATGTGCACCTGGACAGTGGCTCAAGGTGCCCACCATAGACGCTTGACCCCAAAAAAGCCCTGTAGTGACCCACAGGAGGGAAGGCTCTCTGCCAGCAGATTGCTATGAGCACAGAGAAATGACTGAAAGGGGAAAGGCCCCATTCTCACTCTCATTGTGTGACATAATTGAAGCTTTCAGGTCAAAATCCAGCTCAAGATGAGAGCTGTTTAACTAACATTGCCTTCACCAGAAGATGAGAGCTGCACCCTCATGGGCCACCCCAGCTGAACCTCCCTCTTCCCTGATGGAACATGGAGGTGGAGCACAAGCCAGAGCAGAACCAAAGCTCGAACACTCTCCCAATGCCAGCAGCTGCTCCCAGAGGCCACGGCTTGGGCAGAGGTGGGCTCAGGCCAGTGTCTCTCAACCTGTGGCTCGCACAGCAAAGTCCTCTGAGCCTCATCTCCTTGGTGAAGAGGTGGGTGATCTGTCTTGGCTCTGGTCTTCACCACCCCAGGGTGGTCCCCACAGGCAGGGGTGGGGGAATGCAGCAGACGAGGAGAGGGGATGATGCCGTGGGATCCTGGTGTTTTATTAGACATTTTCCCTGTGTGAGAGGGGCTGGCTTGTATTTCCAAGGGTCCTTAGCAGGTCAAAGTTTTCACCTGATGTACATGCAAACACTGCCCAGATATGATGGACATTCCTAAGTTTACTGCAAATTCCACTCTCTTGTTTCTTCATTGTTATTTTAACTGGCCTTTCTTACTTATCTTTATAGAAACAAGCCCTATCCCACCCTTGCTTTTAAATAGAGAAAGAGAGAAGAGGGGGGGAGGGAGAGTGAGAGAGAGAGAATATCACATGGCCCCTGCAGAAAGGTTTTAGAAGATTTTACATCTCAGCATTTTTTAGCTTCGCTATGCATTTTCCATTGTACCCTATTATTGGTTCAATATGTATACTATGTTATTTAAATGTAAGGGGGAAAATTGACTAGCAGTTATGGGAGAAGGCAGAGCTGTCACAACATATTCCTGCTAAGCCATGATTTGTTTTGTGTTCAGTCACACATTGTTTGGATTTCAGCTCTTATTTCAGTCCTGGCCTTAGGGTTTTCTGAGCAGCGTTGAAAGTCAGATACACAGAGTGCTGCACTGAATTTAGTATTCTGTATTTCTAACACAGAAGATGGAAGAAGAAGGCTTTGTAGATGGAGGGAGAGACACAGGACAAGCTCGTGCTTTGTTATTTACAGATAGGTAATCAAAAATGAGTTTGTGGCTGTACAGAATACACATGTGTGTAGGTATAGAAATATGTCTGGCATCCAGACAGCAGGCTGACTCCCCTTCTCAGTTGTCTTGGCTCCAGCCCACAGCCAGAGCTGTTCAAGGAAACCCCTGTGCCCACACATCAGGTGTGTAAGAGTGGGAGGTCAGGAAGGACCTGGGCAACCTGTCTGAGTCTTGGTCTTCCCACCACACAGCAGCTTCATCTGTCCTAGAAACCCCTGGTCCTCACATGCTCCAGACAGGTGTTAAAGACACAACTCAGATGCCTGAATCAGAATTTAACATATATATATATATATACACACACATACATTGTCACTATAAAGGCACTCAGCTGTCAAATCTGACTGGATGAACCATCCTAATGCCCAGATTTTTCTGGGGATTTTTATCCTTCCATACAGAAGAAAATCTATCATTAAGTCTACACAAACATGGACAGGCAAAGGAACACGAGCCAACCATGCAGTTACTGCTATCCTATGATGTTTATGAAATGCACTTCTGTTTGGTCATTATGTGAGTCATTCTCCAAATTCACAAACAAAACCACTCTTCAGAGCAGTGATGAGACAAAAATGTCAACCCAGCTGCAGCTTTCCTAAGGGATCTGTCATAATGTGTTGTCTTAACAGATAGACTATTTATTGTTGTATGTTTCTGTTCATAAAGAAAACTGCTTGGAAACATAAAGGAAAGGAAAAATATGAAACAAATTTTTGGATAGAGGGGAGAAAATGTGGTGGGACCCCTCAGTACTCCTCTTCAGCTTTTGCAATGGGGAATAGAGCATTAACTTTGGGAAGGGCACAGCAAGGTCTTCACCAAAAATGCTGTGGTTGTGCCAAAATAAAACTTTGTCTGATTTTAGAGCTTTCTCTTGTTCTAAACACAATTTCAGTGTCTGCTACCTTCTTTGTATAGTCATCGCCCAATCTAGCACTTAGTAATAATAACAGAAAGAATATCCTAATATCTTCTGCCTCCTCCCATCCCACCGAGCATACACAATTGCTGTGCAAAAGAGGCTTTATTTCTGACATTTTTTGAAAAGCCAAAGCAATAATAGATGTAACTTAAATGTTCTTCTCTGGGTCTTTTTAGCTGTTGCCATTTAGACTTACTGCCAGCCTACAAGGACATTGTCTCCAAGTGATTATTTTTTATTGCCAATGCCAATGAAACAGAATAGAGAGGATAGAAGATGCTGTAGCAGTTACTAAATCTGCAGAGAATAATTTTTGTTGCTGGTGGCTTTACTTGTCTTTTAATATGACTTTTTTCACATGGCGCCTCCCAGGGAACAAGTGTCTTTTGAAAAGGGAATGATCTGGAAATGTATCATAATAAAGTAGCAAGGTGACCTCCAAAGGTCCATGCTAGGGCATCAGTGTGAGGAAACTTCCAGGAAGCCTCTGGAATAGCAGCAAAGAGCTTCCCAACGCTGTAGAGCACCGTTCATAGCCTCACCTTGTGATTCCAATATTGGCAAATTCAGTTAAGACATGGGATACTTCCCAGAGGACTCAGAAGTTGGCACAGGTGGTCTTGCTTGGTCTCTTGATCTTAATGGCCTCTGAATCAAATTTACAGGACTTTACTGATGTTGCAAAATTATTATTTCAGTCGCAGATACATAAACTGATGTGAGGCTGGGAGAGCTTATCCAAATCTCATTCATCCCAGTCTAGACTAAAGGATACTCCTAATAATAACAACTGCACTTTCATACCATAAAAACACCTCACAGAAAAAATTTCAGTCATGGAAAACTAAGAGGCTCCCATAAACATAAGAATAATTTTGAGATAGTAACTGATATCCAGTTTGGGTTATTTATCAATTAGTTAGAAGAGCCTACTGGCAAAAACCCCACATATCTTCATAACTTAAAAGTGGATTTGGCATAGAAATTTTCCAAACCTCAAAATATTTGTTTGCCTTAGTTACTTGAAGGAAAATTTTTGATCTGTAGAGGACAAGATCACCCTTATCTATCTTATTATCTAGAAATTAGGCAGAAATCATTACAGTCAAAGACTGACTTTTGGGAATCTGTATCTGCTTGCACCTGATGAGTAGAATCAAAAGTTACCAGCTTTGGTAGCTCCTTAGTCCAAACAAAATGCTAAAATACACTGACACATCACCACCACAACCCCTTGCAAACAATGATGCCTGCTGCTACCCCAAAATGCAATATAAAAACACCAAACTGGAAAGCTTGCCCCACTGGAAAACTGAGACACTGGGGGCAGGATGAGCAGAGCATTTTCCTCCTGATGGATGTTCAACAAAACCTTGATAGTGAAAAGACCTTGTATAACATCTTGGTCCTAAGGTGAAGTTTTAATTTCCCAATTGCTGTTCCTTTTATCATTTATACACAAAACACTAATGAAGAGGATCCCATTGCATTTCTTCACATGAGAAGGGTGCAAAGGCAGGGATCCAAAGGCAGGCTAAACTGCAGAGCTGATTTTATGATTATAAATCTTATCTCATTTTTCTGTAATGCAATTCATCCCACAGTACAATACAAAATTTGCTAAAGCAGCCTCCAAAGCCAAAATCCCTCATCTGAAATAGTTAGATTAGAGATCTGTTTTGGTCAATAATCTAGCTTTCATTGTAGGTCTCTTCAGCTTTTAAAAATGTTTTGTGGACTCCTTTAGGCCATCAAAAAGACACTTACAACAGGCTTCACAGTGAACTGATAGGAGTCCACTGCAATGCAGTCATCTCTGCAGAGCAGTGAAGAGAAGCAACACATGGCATTTTGCACAGCTGAGTAGCAAAAAGTACTCCTCAAGGGCATCAAGGCAACCTCAGCTCTCAAACTACTGTAGGACCTCAGTGTGCACAGAGGGTGAAAAAAATGATAGCAAAGCTGCTACTGGTTTAAGACAAAGAAAAAATCACCCAACAACAGATCTATGCCATCTAAAATTCTTACAGCATGAATCAAATATATTATCTGTATAACAGGAATGAAGACCTAATCTGATTTTGCTACAAACTGAGCCTATGTTTCCAGCTAATCAAAGTATTTCTAAGCTGGTCCTTAGATGTTAATATAATTCCTGCTGAAAAACACAGTGATTGCTCTGTTTTTGTAATACATTCATCCCAAGGTTCATTTGTCCATCTGTTAAGTACTTGCATATGTTTGTTTTAGGGGATCATGTGTGTGTGTGTGTAGGTGATGGGAGAATTTCTACTGGTAGTTTTATTGCTGTTGAAACAGATAAACATATTTTCCTTAAAACCCCAGGCATGATTTATCAAAAAGATTGTTTTGTCTACTAATGAGTCTTCATAATAGCAGGGCTGGATCCTTGCATTTTCCTTTATTTCAGTCATAGCAAGGTCCAGTTTAATTGCTGTGACCATCTAAGTTGAAGTTTGTAGTAATGGATAAAAATCATAAGGTGATGAGTTACTACATATTAATGAACTCTCAGTCCTGTGAACCAGTTAATATCTTACCAACCTTGAAAAAATTGGCTAGAAGAGAAAAAAAACCCACAGAAGTTACTCTGGTTTGTGAATATTCTTACAAAGAAGTCCAGTTCACAGGACAGCAGCCACATACTAAAATACAACAGTGATTCCAGGCTGACCTTAGTTTTCCCCAGCTAAGTCCCATGAAGGCCTTGGGGACACGTGCACGAATAGCTGAGCACAGTACTGAGGAGAGCAAGGGAAGGAGATCTGCCTGTTCAAGCATAAGGAAAGGTCCTTGCTGCCCAGGAGGCAGCAGGAAAGCTCTTCTCAGTCTTGAAGCAAATAGGATAGCTGCCACTAGAGAAATTGAAACAACTGTGGGAAGACAGTGAAAGGATGTGTCTGGCACAGATGACCACATTCTGGTTTTGAAGTTATTCTTCTTGCATGGGAAACTTTGTGCAATTTCAAGGGAAAACTCAGACCCTATAATATTGAGAACCACTTAGTAGCTACACACTTGTGCCAGCAGATGAGAAACTCATTCCTCCCTGTGCCTTGGGAAGAACTGCCTGAGCAAGTTCTCCAACTGTGCAGTCTGGCTCGCCACAGGCACAGCTCTACCACTGCAGAGAGAGGATTTGATAAACTTTCCCTTGAAAAAAAATAGGGAGCTTCACAGGAAACCAAGAAAATGATCGGGAGCTTGGGAGTTGAATGGATGCAGCAGGAGTGGTCCTCTCCCCCTGGCAAGCGGAGGAAAGGAAGGGAAGCTCTGTGATCCTCTCAGCAGAGCAGTGAATCTAAACTAACAAGCAAAGGAAAAATTCGATCAAAACACGTGCTAGTGCCGGCATCATTATTGTCCTAAGCTACCTCATGCTTTGCCAAAAACCCTTTGCCCTCATCTCCAGGAGCTTTGTTCACACAGATAGAGTATAAATAAAATTCCTGGATAGACAAATATCCACATTGTCCTCGGGTGACTTTTAAAATACGCCTTTTGTACAAAGAAACTAACACTTTTTAAAGCTTTTCGGACCCATTCCTTCTGCAAACATAGAATACCTACGTTGCTTTGTAGTACAGTTAGCTTGGTTAATGTTTTTTCATAAGGAATTCTAGCAGGAACCACCATTACAGAAGGAACTTAGTTCTTTGAACTGCTCTAAATAATATAAGTTTCACTTTCATCCCAAGAAGTGTTAAGGATGCACAAAAACACACAGGGAATTTTGTGCTAGCACCACTGATTATATTACTTTCAAAAGAGAAATAAAATCTTACCCTGAAGCTCAGAATTATTAGAGTGAACCGCCAGAATCTATTATACTATAGAAATATCACACAGAGAGCATTCATGAAAGAATTCGCCACTCAACTGGCTATGGTACGAAGCTGTTCATTTTGTACACATTGTCTCGTTACTTACTTTCCTCCTTATTAATGAAGAAGTCATAATATGTGGGTAAATTAAAAGTCTTTCTGCTGTAACAGAGAAAAATATTCCAAAATTCATCTACTGGGTCTCAGCTACACTGCAGTTCTGCAACAGATTTAAGCTGGTGGAGGTGGAGGTTCCCTATGTAAAGGTTGGCTCCTTCCTTCGTGCCAGCATCAGCCCCAGAGAGCCATGACATGAGCCAGATTGGGAAACTGTTCTAGACAAAAATCAATTTTCACCCCCTTGCTGGATTAACTTGAAGCCAGTCAATTCCATCACCCATCTCCTGTGAGCACAAAGGAGGCCACAGGAGCACACAGCCAAGAAGGAGAGTTCTACTGAAAGCCTACAGATTGACAGTACCTTGACATCAAGGGATCATGAAATTCAACACAAGTTTCCCAAGCTTGGGAAAATCAGCAGGAGGGGTTCCTCATACCAGGGCAGCATCCAGTGGGTGTCAGCACAGGCACCCACTGCTCTTGTGACAATGTGCCACTGCTCTGCAGAGGTCTCTGCAGAGGACCAAACCTTTCCAAGGGACAAAAGTACAATCCAGCACTTCTGAGGTCTCACTCCAAGCACTACGTGCACTCTTTAGCACCATTAAAACATCTTCATCCAGCCAGCTCTATCGCCTCTTTGCACAATGCTGTTAATGTTATTTTTTAATAAGTTGCATTAAAAATGTTACAGCTCACATGAAAGGCGCTGCCATCACTCCCTCTGGACAGTCATGCCCCAAGGACTGTGTGTCACTCTTGCTCTGTCTGAGCTCCCTGTCACATTTCAAAGGAACATTTTCATTAGTTCCTGGGTGACTCAGGAACCTAACTCATGTTTTAGAAGCAACTTGGGAACTGAAATTTCAGCTAAAATCCCAGGAAATTGACTCTCAGTCACTGACACTTTTGCATGCATTCCCATATGGTTTTGTTCTTAATTTGTCTAGAATATAATAGAAGCAAATTAGGCACTAAGGAATTGTGCCTTATAGAGATGCTTGTATTTTTATGCAGTCTATGTAAAAACAAAACAGGCTTCAAGTTTTGTATTCCTCAAGGAAAAATAAATCTGTGAGACCTCTAAGAAACCCATTGTCTTTTCCCAAGCTCTAGGACCCAAGAGCACTTGCTAGGCAGTAGCTCATGCCTTGGCTCCACATCTGGACAAGATGTACACAGGCAGTTTCCAGCTCTTCCTTTAAACAGTAAAGAAAGCCTGGCACTCCAGCTGAAAGGCAGCCCTGAAACACTCTGGTCTTCCCTTCAGGCAAGACACATTATGGCTAACATCCCCTCAGAAACACAGATAAAGCTTTGGCAAAAGCAGGACAGAATTTGTTTTACAATTATTAGGCCAATTGCCTCTTTTCCCTCCTTACAACTTGCCATAGTTGAACATAAGAGTAAATCTTCCCATTGTCAGCTATCTTAAAAATGCCTTTCTATGTTTTTCAGCCTTCGAATTTTTTGTAAATTCTACCATCTTTGTATTTCATTGTTCAAAAATTTAGTATCTAAAGAAAAACACACAAAAACCCCCATCTGAACCTGAAGTGTTCCTTCTTGCATGGTGGCTAAAAAAAGTTAATTTTCCTTTTTTTCTTCTTCTTCTTCTTTCTTTTTATTTTTGGTAATGAGCATCAAGTATTCCAAAGGCTACTGAAGCCAGTGGAATTTTTTGCACCAGCTTTGATGGGTTCAGATTTGCCTCAGAGCACTTAAATTCATGTCATATTTTCAATTCTCTCCTGCTCTGGCTGCTTCTCATGTGGAGATGAGCTGAAATAGAAGTAAGCCCATTAACCATTCTTCTTCCAGACCTCCTCAATAGAGTCAGAACTTTGTCATGATTTTAAATACCACATTTATGGCCCTGATCTACTTTTTTTTTTATTACTTAACCTTTTGGATGTGCCTGAGTTCACACAGTAAGGGACCTGCTCTTCAAAGATAAACAAATTGTTGGAGAACTAAGCAATACAGGAAATTCACGTGCTTCACTACTGAATTAAAGGGTGGTAGGCCGAAAAAGTCATTAGTTTTAGTGACCACAGTGGGTTTTATATAGAAGAAAGGTTTCATTCCCTAAATTGGCTCACATGTTATTGCTAATGAATGTCTAACAAAGATTCTTCTCTACAAAATGTGATCATTTTACACAGGAGATTTATCAGTCGAATTCTTGGAGAGATTGAGGCATTGGAGTCTTTTAAAAGTCCATTTTTTAAGTCTCTACTCCACATACTGCTTTTATGACCTAAAAAGCAAAGGGACTCCACATGCTGTAGGGTTCAATTGAAATTATTGTTGGAAGGTAGGAATACAACAGTAGGACTGTATTCATCACAAGAGTTACACTTTTTGTTGCTGGAGCTCAAGAAAAGTCCATAAGGATCAGAGTTGCAAGCCAGCTCTTTCATTTGCTCGTTCTTTGTGCCACACTTTGTCTCTCCCTCTCTGGCATTAAGAGGGTCACTTGGTGCAGGCAGCGCTCACACACGCTCGCCCTGCTAAAAGTTTTCTGGCAATTTGTTCAAAGGTTTCCACGTCTTGTTAAAATGCTAAGGCACGTACAGCCAGCCTGTTTTTCAGAGGGCTGTGAGGTGCATGCTGGGGCACCTTGGGGAGAGAGAATTGGCATCACCCACTTTTGGAATTTAGGGTGGGTGCAGTTCCTGTGGTCAGGGCAGTCAGCTCCCTCTGTGTTCAGCAGAGAGAGTTGAGCGCCTCTGAAGGGCAAGTCTCAGCATCTACATCAAACACTATTCCTTTAGCACAAAGAATAGGAAATCTTTTCCTTAACTGAAGACCAAATAAGCCTTCCAAAATCCCCTTGGCAGGCCACATGGCTACAAGCCTTAGCATTAGCCAACAATAATAAACATGCACACAGAGAAGAAGAACCATGTGGCCACAAGCCATATGGAATGCAGCAGCAGGTCATATTGGACCTCCTGCTGTATGCTCTGTGCTGAGGCAGGAGAGGTATAAATACCTTGCTCTTCATGCAGTGTATTACAGCACTCTGGCAAAGGAGTCTTGGGTATTAACAAAAGGGCTGTGCTACCATCGATAATAGCAGCAGAGTGAGAAAAGAGGAAAAGAAGTAGACAAAAGAAATCATGCTTCCACGCCAAATATTTGTAGCTGTGCTCACTCAGGACTAGCAGCTCTGTACCTTCAAAGCTACCCTGGGGAAGGCAGCAGTTTGCAACTGCTGTAGTTATTAGGCAAAAGGCATTGGGTGTTGGGTTTCTCTTCCATGGCACACTGAGATTTAAGGCTAATGCATGTGCAGTTTTTAGCAGTGATCCCATCAGCCACCCAGTATCGCAACACACAAGTCTTAACATTTGTCATCATGCAGTTGTGTGGAAGTGAAGGGGGCACTGTCTAAGCACTACCAGGAATGGTCAGGCAGTCTTTTTACAGACCAAATTAAAATGGGGCCAGCACAGCCCTGGTTAGGTGAGAACACAAGATGATACTCCTGTAGGTCTCTTCCACTGCTGCTCTGGTGTATATGAGATGCAGCTGAGCGACAGCAGCTCCTACCTTACACCTCTACATCCAGGTGAGCTCCTCTGTTCCCCACTTGCTCTACCACCCAGGGAAGGTACTGATCACATGCAGGATGCCCAGCTGCACTCAAGGAGATTGGTAGGGAACACAGCCCTACTTACATGAAGCCATAGGAGCTAGCCAAGGAAGCACATGAAAGGTGGTATGTGTGAAACCTTTTAGATGGGCATAATTCATAACATTTTCAGCTGTGCCCCCACTAGCAACTGAGAGGTGCTTAGGACTACTCTGTGGCATGGAGGCACACCAGCATAAGCCAACCTGCATCCATTCCCACCCTCTGGAGCAATATAGCCTTCTGCAGACCAACTCTGAGGAACTGCCTCTATGCTGTGCAGACTCCCAGACTGTGCCCAGCTCCTGTCTGGGCACCCAACACAGATCAATACTGTGTCTTGACTCAGCAGGATGGACAGCAAGAGACAGGGGAAGAAAGACACTGTAATGCACAGACATCACCTCCATACTTGCATTCCCTGATTTTTTTTTCCCTCAATAATAGTACCTTTAATGCTTTTGTTTGCTTTGACAGAAACAAACCATCTGCTTGTTAAACCAGAACATTTGATTAAAAATAAGACAAAATCATTATCAAAGCAAACAGTCTTCACCAAAATGACAGCCCTTTCTGCTTGTTAACCTGCTGTTGTTTGCCCTTTAAGTGTTGTTGGATACCATTAATGAGTCTTTGGATTCCAGGAAAAGAGATTAAGAGTAGGAGGCAGTTTAGTTTGAGAGATCTATTCCAGCCTATATCCATTAAGAACATAAGACAGGAGAGAAAAGGGACTGTTGCTCATGAGCACGTTCTACACAGTTTTCTTTTTGAAACTTACTTCGTAATCATTATCTTGGCTCTCTCCCTCTCATTTAACCTCATCTGCCTGCCTTTAAATTCATGGAACAGATTTGTACTGCCTTGGACTCCGTGCAATTGGCCATTGCAATATTCTTGGACTATTAAAATTTAATTTTTTTTTATAAAAACACTTGATACCATTAATCATATTGCCACATGTAATAAATTGGCTGCCTGTGGTACATTGCCTCAAACTGTCACAAGGTTCCAATCACGGCTCTGCCAGCTGAGAGTGGTTGTTGGAAAGTCTGACTCTTCCTCTCCAGCGTGCCGACCGCGGGGCTCTGTCGTGCGCACACCGTGCATTAACGACCTGCCGGCACCGGGGCCAGAGTTACAACCAACAGCACACATGCTTGCAAGTGCTGCTGCACACAAGCAATAACCTGCTTGATATCAAAGCCACATCATCACAGAGTCAGCCTTCTGACAGCATTTGCCAGGTTTGAAGGCGAATTCGGTACGTCTCTAATTTGCAGCTTAAGTATCTGCCAGAGTGAAAGGTGGAAGAGTGGGGGGGAAGTACTAAATTTAGCTGTGTAAAATAATTCAGGGAACAAGAACGCTGCTCCTGTGATTTGGCTTTTGCAACTGACAGGGCTCTTGTCAAGTCACAGCTGGAATGCTGTGGATTTATAAGAACAATAGAGTTATTGGGGGGAGGAGGTGGGGAGAAAGGAATAAAATGCTATTTGTAGCTCTTCAGCTAACACTTTGACACTGGTTATTTGGATCTTTCTAAGTAGGCATGGGCAGACTGGTTTAAATAGACAAAAACCTTGAAACACCACAACTCCTGATCCTTTACTGAAGATTGCCTTGATTTTCTGCTCAGAGCAATGAAAAAAGTCTAGTGACTATAGAGAAAGACACAGAAAAACATCAGTAGTTTTGAATATTGTGAACTGTCTTTCTACATGTCAACTAAATGTGGGGAAGGGAAAGGACAATACTGTAATGAAATAATTAATCATAAAATGGTTTGGGTTGGAAACAACTTTAGAGATTATTCAGTTCCAGCTCCCATGGCACTGGGCAGGAACACTTCCTACAAGACCAAGTTGCTCAAAGCCCCATCCAACCTGACCTTGAACACTTCAGCTGTGAGGCACCCACAGCTTCTCTGGGCAGCATGTCCAGTGCCTCTGCATCCTCACAGAATTTGTTTCTAATATCTAATCTAAACCTGCCTTCTTTCAGCTTGAAACCATTCCCCCGTCCTACTAATTTCCCTTGAAAAAAAGTCCCTCTTCAGCTCTCTTGCAGTCCTGCCTTAAGAACCTTCTCTTTTACTGGCTGAACAACTCCAACTCTCAGCTTGCCATCATAGGAGAGATGCTTCAGGCCTCTGATTATCTTCATGGTCCCCTCTGAACTCACTCCAACAGGTCACAATAATTTATATTATTTTAGAGCCCCAGTCATAGATCAGGGCCCCACTGAATTAATTATGATGGAAAGGCAGAAAAAAGACAGTCTCTGTGCTCAAGAGATTTTAGTATGATCTCCAGGTTCACTGAGATTGTTCCCCTCTCTCAAACCTTCCAATTCCTGCCAGCTCTTAGTTGAAGAAAATACAGATACCTCTACAGATGTAGGCAAGGTATAAAAGAGCACCATGGGGACACCTGTTCTCACAGAGCCTTGATCAGACCAAGAAAAGGAAGCCAAATAGAGAAAAGAAAATATTTGGAGAGAGCAAGCAGACCTCTGGTATCCAGATACTCAAGTTCTCTTGGCTGGAACAAGGAAGGGTGCCAGCTATAATGACCCTGCAGTGATGTACAAGTTAAAAGGTACCTCTAGACAAAGCATATGCATAGAACCCTGATGCATTCACATTCTAAGGGCTAGCCAGCTTTATGCTACTTTGCTTTACCTATGGCTCTATCTAGGATGAATAATTAGAAAAGTAAATCTTGCCATTTTATTACTGTGCACATGTAAGGAGCTGATGAGACATTATGACCACCATGCTGGAAGGAAATGATGATTTAAAGCTCAGCAACATGAGAAACTCTGGACTCACAGGAGCTGCTATTCAGCACTGGACTTTGGTCCTGAAGTCCTCAACTTCACCCATGTATACAAACAGTGAGTGTATACAAGTGTGAGTCAAATGCAAAATGAGCACAGGAATTAAAATTCTCAAAGAAAAAACATATTATCCCCTCCAATCCATTTTTTTCAAGAGACAGGTAATTTTTTTTCCCAAGCTGTTCCTCAGCTTTGCTTGATCTAGTTTTCTTAGAAGATATCTCAAGTTATTGCCTTATAGGCTTTTCTTTCCTCAGAAGTTACTCTGAGAGGATTTTTCCTCAGAGGTCTTGATCTTTCAGACCTTTCTACCTATGTTTAACTCGACATGTGATAAAAATCCCAGTTGTAGAATCATTTGTGGAAAACAGATAAGTATGCACAAAAATGCTTACAGGATCTCAGATTCACAAGGAAAAACTAAATAGTTGTCAAATTGAAAATGCACAATACTGAATCATGCTGTCAAAAAGCTGACACCTCTACAATGCTTGGTATCTTACTGCCTACTGGTGACATTTATGAGGGGTTTTGTTTTATTAAAAAAAAAAATAAAATGTTTCATGAGTCTGAAAGCTAAGCTCTTAAAAGACTACATTGCCAGCCTGATTTTCATGAGCGTATCACTTTCTGAAATTTATATAATCTAGGGCATAATTTTAGAGGTGTCTGTAGATGCCTTACAGTATTTCAGCTATAACAACAAGATAATAGTTTTAATTCTAGCTCCTTCACAGAGCAGGCTTGTCACGTGAATTGAGCTATGCATACTTCCAATACTGTTTTGATGCAATGTAGACCAAATAAAAGACATTGTTAGCTTCAGCTGGGGAAAAACTTCCATTTTTTTGGTCTAGAGTCCTTAAAGGACCTGAGTACAAAAGCTCCAAGTATTTCTTGAAACACCCAAGTAGAAAATAACACACATAGCAAGAAGGAATAAACAACTAGTGCTATGCTGCATAGTCCCAATGTTTGGTTTTTTTTACCAAATACTTGACTTCTGCTGCACCAGGTGGTCCCAAAGATTTGCCAAATGCCTTACTAACAGGTACAGAGAAAAAAAAAACAAAAAACTTACTGTAGTTCAGCAAAGTCTTAAAAACAAACAAAAACCCAGACCAACAAGCCATACATGCAGGAAAAAAACCCACAAAACTTAAAACTGTATGCGATTTGCTCTAGAAAGCTGCTCAGTTGTAACTCAAAGGAATAAGACTTAATTTGTGGCTCAGATGAAGAGGGAAGGAAAAGCAAGTCACATTTACCTTTCCCAGAAATAAATGGAATTACCATTAATCTCTCAGTATTTTAATAGATGCCTAGAGAAGGGAAAAACCCAAACAAAAACCCACCCCTCTAATTTGCAGACTCTGCAAATTGCTCTGACTAAAGCAGCAGCCCTCTCTCAGTTTGAACCATTGCATAAAGCAGAAATTGCCTGATTCTCTTTAGTGTAACTTTACACATGTGACATTTACCTCATATATATACAGCCCCCAGTGTGAAAGGAGGAGATGAACTTAAGAGTAGGCATATATCTAATTTTAAGCTTGTAGTCATATTAAGTAAAGTCAAGAAGCTTTTAGAGGTTAGGTGTTTCATTTGTCAGTACATTGCACAGGAGCACAAGTGTCTGCAGAATCTCCATAAGATAGGCTGTCTTTTTTCCTTTTGACTAAGGGAAAACCTCAAAGCAGTCCACAGCCCTTCTCCCTGGTCACCAGCAACAGGAGCTGAGGGAACAGCATGAAGTTGTGTCAGGGGACATTTAGGTTAGATACAGGAAAAGGTTTTTCACCCAGAGGGTGCTTGAACACTGAAACAGGCTCCCCAGGGAAGTGCTCACAGCAGCAGCCTGACAGAGCTCAAGAAGCATTTGGACAATATTCTCAAGCACCTACTATGATCTGTGGGGCCTGTCCCTGCCAGGAGTTAGACTTCAATGATCCTCATGGATCAGGTTCCTGAAGTAGAGCCATTTTCCAGTAACCATGCACTAGCATTTTACTGCTAGGCTAAGGTATATACTCCTAAAATCAAGTCCTTAACTAAATAAAGGAAAAATGTCTAAGCCAAGATTTCTCAGCTGAGAAATCCAGATCTTTATTTTCAGCAACACACCATCTCAAAAAAAAAGAACTGAAAAATTTGATTAGGTCTACAGAACACATTTTTATTTTTTTTTTAATTTTTAATTCATGTGGCAAGTTAACAGCTAAAGGGTGTGAGACTTTTTAAGCAGTTTGTACTCTAGCTATCTCACATTATCATACATAACTGCTAGTATATGCATAATCAAATATATGCAGTAGAATACAATTTTTAGATTTAGATCAAGTTAAAGAAAAAACACATACAAAAAAATACCAAACCCTCAAGGCCTCTATAGGGTAAATTAAAGCATTTAGTGAAAGGAAATACTGGCATAAACAAAGGCTTTGAATTTCAAATATCCTTCAAGAAGTTATTAAATAGAGACTCTAGTGCTGAGAAATAAAAAAAATGGCTGCATTTTGCCTCTATCAAAATTGCAGAAGAAATAGTCATTACATTAGCTTAGACTCAAAGTAATTTTTCCATTTTTAATGCCTTATGATTACTAAAGGTTTTAAGCTCCTGAAGAAGGCAGCAACACATATCAAGGAGACAAAACTGGAATGCAAATAACTTTCTAGCTGTCTGTCAATCTAAGAGCAATATACTGAGCTTTACTCTATTTGAACCTTCATGGCTTTCCTGCAGGCTTCAGCCTGTATTACGATAAACCGTGCACATGATGACAGGCATTTGAGTCTCCTCAGATTTGGCTCCCAAATTCAAAACAGATGTGCCAAAGCTCAGAACCCTCTTAAAAATCTTTCTACTGCCTCATGAAAAGTCTGGGCGGAATATTGTTTTCGTCTGCTTAAGGGAACCAGAGAATACTCCTCTGCAAAACTGCTGGTACCATCATCACTTGTATCATCAGCCCAAGAGCTGGCTGTCCCAGTGCCATCATCCAAAAATAATTCCCCCCTCATGGAGAGGGAGCTCTCCTCTTCACCTAGATCACGTGCCAACACACGGCTCCTAGCAGGGTGGCCTCCTTCTAGTTCAGCTCTTCTAGAAGCCTGTGAGCAAGCACAGGTACAGCCTCTGACCCAGCATCGAGGAGTTTCTCGCCTCACCCAGTATCTGGCAGACCTAGCCATCATCCCCATAACGCTTCCATCATCAGGCAGTGCAGGAGTCTCACAGCTTCCACCATTGCAGTGTGCACTCATAGGTGGGGCACGACTGCTAAATTTGTAGACTGCAGAGGAAAGCAACAAGATTAGATCAAGCAGAACAAAAAGATTCAAAGCCAAGAAAAAGCTTTTTTCCAATTGTCCATACATCACCTAATCACTAAATATTTTAAAGGTGCCTCATCCCATTTCCCCCTAGCATCACCATAAGCCTTTGAGAAAGTAAATCAGTTATCACAAGACTTAGCGTAACTTTTCCAAGGTCAGAATTCAAAATTAACTGCACTCCAGTTTGCTTGCCTTTACTGTTGTGAAAACAGCCTTTCCTGTCTCCTCATAAAGGCAGAGAAACTTCATGCCCTGGTTAACTACGGCTGGAACCAAAGCCAGAGACAATAACCACAATGCTCTTGGATTTCAGTGTTCTCCCAGCTCCATACAAACCATTGCAACAGTCCTGCAATCCATCTAGCATGCTAACTTTAACAGAAGACTAGAGAAAAAAAAATTGAAGGAAGGTAAAAAACTAACTACAAACCTTTATTGAGCTTCAATACTTTATTTTTGCCTTTCATTCAAGAGCTTAACTCATTCAATTTACTCCCAACTCTTTTTATCAACTCTGCCCCTCCCACAACCTCCACCCCTCCAATATAGCAGTTCTTGGTTTCTGTTTCTTTGTGGTCTTTCTATCACCTCAGAAGTACTAAGGAAAGGGAGTTTTGACCTTGTAATATCGCTAGACAAATCTTCCCATACAATATTTATCAAGGCCCAGCTCTGGCCTTCGAAAAGGTTAAGTGTTGCACAATCAAACCTGCTCCCAGGCTATGGGAACTCCCACCACTCTGAACAGCCAGCACAGCAGGGTGCTTGGAGTTCTCCATGAGCTGACCAGGAAGATTGACTCCTCATGAGAGGAGGTCTATGTGTATTAAAAATCTCTGCAATTTAGAGGAAGGTTTCCTGCACACATAAGTTGGCAGTAAGGTCTGGAAACTGCCTACCTGTTCTAACAAAGGCACCTGGTAGCATCCTTGCCTTGCAGTTCTGCTGCAATGAAGCCTTTGGCTTCCTCAAGCTAAGAACCAGTAGGAAATTACTGTGCTGCTCCTTCTCTAACTCCAAGCCACACTGGGTAGGCACAAACTCAGTAGATCCTACATGACATTTGTTCTAGGTGAGCTGCAGAGCTGATCTGCACAGTGGGAGAGTAAAATTGCTGAGGCTGACAAGTCAAACTCAACCACTCAAACCATAGGGAACCAATCTGAACTCCAAGCACTATATAAAGATGCCTTAAGTTTCAAAGCCAGAAATACTGCACATTAAAGAAGGAATTCTAGAGTAAGTACACTAACATGATATTTCTCGGTTTTCTTCATAAGTAAAAGGGAGGTTTTCAGTCTTGGAGAAGAGAGCCAGAGCAAGGACACAAGACAACATTTTGAGCAGGTCAGAAAACAGCAGCTCTGAAAATGCTAGCAGGACAGCCACAGGGGTACCACCTACAGCTCTTTTACTTTTGAGCCCTTATTTCAAGGGAGTTTCATATACAGACAAGACAAATGAGGAATAGCAGTTGAAATTAAGCAGCACTCATCCCCTTCCTCACCCAATACAACTACTCCTTTCTCCCAGATCACCTTGAAAGGTCCTAGGCTCATCTTCTCCCCGGGATGCAGGAGCTGTCTGTCTACGCCTTCTTCTCCGGGATCTAACTGGCCGGGGTCTGGCAGGCTGCTGGGTTTGGCTGTCTGCTGCAACATCCTCTTCCCCAGGGGAACCCAGGGCTCTTAGGCTGGTCTGTTGAGCCATTTGAATAGGATCCACCTAAAGCTAAGAGTAAAGGTCAACAAACAGGGGACCTACCATAAAGCTACTGGTTTCACAAGAAAATGGGAAACAGAGTCCAAGAGCTATAAAACTCATGTTTACCTCATACATTACAAAGCAAAGCCTTGGGGCTAAATCAGCACCAACAAACCTTTTCTGGCATGACCAGACCTTACCTCACAATTCAGCCTCTACTTCTTTGTTAAAGTGCCTCCTTTCCTTATTCCTAGGTAGGAACACAGTGGTAACTCCACTGATAGGGGAAGTGAAGAGGACTGGGGCTATAAGAAGCAAACAAACCACTGGAGGAGGAGCTAACACAGCATCTTCTCATTTGTAATCAGCAAAGCCTTTCCAGGCCTAAGGAAATGAGAGGAGAGACCACCAAACCTGTCTATGATGTTTGGGTCTTAAAGGAGCCAAAGTTTCCTCCATCCTTAAAGAGGCAGAAAGGAAGGGTGAACCTCTCCTTTGGCTGAGGTATGCTCAGCACAGGGCCAAGGGTAGAATAAACAGTTTTTACTTCCTTGAAACTTATAAGCATATTTTATCATACTATTTTCTAAGATTTTCTTTCAGTTTTATTCTGTGGAAGTGTCTGCCACAATAACTGGAGCAGGTACTTCTTCCTCTCTTCCAGGTGGCACTATCTCCAGGATCTTGTAAAAATACAGTCCTCTTTCTGGACTACCTGACCCTTGTACAGCACCCCCTGAGGTTCAACTAGCTCATAGATTTTCAGTAGCTTAAGTGTTTCTTAGGCTTCTTCTGAGACCTTTTTACAACTCTTTAGGACCACAACTCTTCCCCAAAAAAACCCTCAGGCCTGTAGTGAAGAATAAGCAAATTACTATTTGCACTGCCTTCCATATCTTTGGTAATGTACAAAGAGAAGAGGCAGATCTAAAATAAAGGGCTAAACCAAAGAGTCATCTCCAAGTCACTTGTCACGCAGTGTTTGAAGAGGCAGAGTTGCTAATGTCTGTGCACGGCAGTCTGTCCATCCACAGACCCCCAGGCTAGGAAATACTCCACAATAGATGAGGGTGGATATGCTTTCTAAAAGTACTGAAAGCTTGATGAGCTTCCTGTGGACATGGGCTGTTTTGATATTTATGCTTATAATCATCACCTCAAAACAAAACAATGCTGAGCCCTGAGTTAGAAATGCTACCGGATTGGTAAATCTTGTGTTTTCTCCTTGTCATATTTCAGAAGTAGCTAATTAAATGCAGCCTTACTAAGTGACTAGCACCAGACCACAGAAAGCTCTCTTCATTTCTGGGCTCTGCTGTGTACGTGTTCAGCAATAAAATGCTTTTCCCCCTCCTGCCCTGTCAAAGGCAAGGGCATCGTATCATGAGTTAGTGCTGGGGGATGTGGGGGTGGGTAAGGAATGGTGGCCCAGAAGTTGAGGTGGACAAAGGCTTCATGATCCAGCTCATATGACCTAATAGACTGTGTCACTGCCTTTGGGAAATACAGGCCTCCTGACACATGCCCTTGGCTGGAAGGTCAGAATAGAAAAGGCCAAGCTCAGAAAATGAAGCCCTCCAGCTGAGAAAAATAATCCAACCATGGATTGCAGAAAGCTTTATTTTTTCCTCCAACTTTTTTTTTTTCTCCAAATTTTCAGACTTGATGCGTTTCTGTAGTGCACTTCACATCTGATTAAATTAGTCACATTGCATTATGCCATATCAAATGTGACATGTTGCAATGGAATGTGAACAGCATATAAAGATGTACTGGCAACACAGAGCTGCTACCTGCTTCTGACACATCACTCTGTTAGCAGCAGGTAAGAGAGGTGTGTAAGGTCCAAATCCTTCCTTGTTATTTAGTCGTGCTTTTGCAGCTAAACAGTAGTTTCTTGTATGGTTACTTAATTTTGCATCAAATTAGCAATCAGTTACTCCAAGAAACTCCTAACTACCCTGCACCTGCCTGTGATAATACACAAGGAAGTATCTAATCAGGATTCAGCCCATCCCTTAAAAGCACATGAAGTATACCAACTAAAAGAAGGCTAGCAAAGTGTAGAGCATATAGACAATTTCAACCTACAGAGAGCAAGGTAGAGGCATCATGTTATTGCTTGTGTGCATACAGTTAATATTATTTTGGAGGCTTCAGGAATCCCACCACAGGGAAACTCTAAAATGTAGCTCACTGACTAAGTGCCTCCGGTTAGGCTGATATCAGTGCAGCTCTTGTAGGGCTCTGCAGTGAATTGTAACTACTACACCAATGAAGAGGAAAGGAGAACTTTAATATGATGGTCCACCTTTCTTATGGTAAATGCCTGCCCCCCTGCATGGCAACATAGATCAAAGGATTAAAGAAAATCCATACTAATTTGATCTCAACCAGACCACTACAAATACACAGCCCAATTTGTATTTTCTCTGGACTTAAAGATTTTCTGGGATTCTTGCAGGATAGTTTGAAAGAGACAAGAACCGTTTCAGAAAGAAGGTCTATTGAACTACTTGCCAAAGAGGTTTTCTAGCTCATTGACCCTTTTTTCATGTTCCTACAAGACAATAGCAGTATCCAGTATATACCAAATGACTAAGCCTTCCTGTGAATGACTACCTGAGCAGTGAGCAAAGCCATTTCGTTGGGTAATCCTAAAAGATCAGAAAGGGAAAGTCCTTCTGGTAGAGGTAGAGTTAGAGGTCTGGCTATACAGCTTATTCTATGTAACTTACTTTTCTTATGTATATAATGAAATGTATTTTATAAACCATGGAGACTTCACTTTGTACTCATCGTCTGAGGATGTAAGCTTTTAAGTTACAATTGCTAACTGCAGCTTTTTTCTCTTTTGCAGTACTGTGATTTTTTTGGACAATCTTGGTGGCCCCTGTCTCAGGGGTTCTAGGGAGCCACAGCACAGCAGCAAGCTCTCCTCACTTGAACAAGGCTCCTGTGACTGAAAGGGTTTAACTAGGTGGATGTAGTGGGGACTCCCACAACTCAACACCATGAGACGCTGTGTGAAGCTGAAGAAGGAGGTTGCCCTAGCTGGGAGGCTTTGGTAACTCAGTCTCAGCAAGATTAATTGCAGTGCTCACGCTCATGTGTTACCATGTGTTCCTGGGGCAGCTGTGTCCTATCCTGTGAATCTTTCACAGCATTCATCTTTCTTGTTTTGGGAAGAGAGTAACCAGGTTTTGATGACTTTTATGGTGTATCTTTTGCAGTGTAAATCCTTTTGCCTAAGGTATCTGGGTGCTGCACTGTCAGGTAAATACAGTTACAATATATCTGTGAGAGGAATAGAGTGCAGGCTAGAATGATGAAAGTTGTACTCAGTCTCTTAACTACATTTTACATTATGCTGTCTGTTTTTCAGACACTATCATAACCAAAAATGTGCAATTCACACATGCATGCAAATCGATGTTCTGAATTTTCTGATGACAGTTCAATATTCTCTTTCTCGCAGTTTCCAGTGTTGCCTGAGGGCAGGTATCCCCAAAACATGCATATGTGTGTCATGGTGTTCAATGAAAATTTTTTTTGACTAATTAAAATCAGGACCATGGCTGTCTACTTAAGGAGACGCTAACATACCAGAGTGCCTGAACACACAGACCTTGCTTGGGAAAATCCCCATGGAAGGGGTTCACCAAGAAGCCGAGCCCACTGAACTATTCTACTGCCTCTGTAGCTGACCTCTGAAAGCCTTATAGAAAAAGCTGTAGCTGACATGGGATACATTTCTCTTTGCTTTTCCCATTCCCTGCAATTGGCTAGTTTTGAATCTTTTCCAGAGTGTGATCCAGAAAGGGAGGACCAGTCCCATTCATAGTTTGTCCTGGCTTTCCTTTTCTGTCTTTCTGTGGTTCCTCTTTCTTCTCATTCAATTTGATACATATCGAGCAGATGAAATGAATAACAAAAGGCAACTGTGTTATAATTAATGCACATATGTAAAATCAGTGCCTGCATAGCTGACCTTTCCATTTCTGTATATTTGGCTGGGTATAAAAGAAACTGCCAGCACAATTTTCCATTGGCAATGATGTGTTTATGACTGTACCGAACTGTAACACTTTCTATTTTCTGGTGGATGAATATAGTAAGAATGTTGGTGATTGTGAAACCAGGTCTGGATCTGAGGTAACTCAGTGTAGTGCTTCTTCAGAAGTTTGAATCAGTTCCAGGATAACTAAGATGTGCTCTCAACATTCCCTGGATTCATCTGCTCGAGTAGTCCCTGTTCCAAATTTGGGAAATTTGAAAGAAATACATCAAGTACAGAGATATATACACATACCTGCAGCATGTCTGATGGAGAGCAAAGGGTTGATGTTTGAAGGAGGCTGATGGCTACAGACTCCCAAAAGAGGATCCTTGGAGGAGGAAGCTGTGCACACCACAAAAGATACCTCAAGCTCAAGAGTGTATCTCAGGTTGGTTCTGAATTAGAAACACTGTGGCTTTTCTCTTGGGCTATGGAAGATCTTTCTTGCCATATGTTATCATCAAAAAGTAGTACCTTCCTACCACCCCTTACTGTCTATATCCATGGGTGGAATAAGCCCTATACAGCAAACTAGGCTTCTGAGGCTTCGGGGTTAAGATCACACATGGGTGTGTGACCTGGTCTTTGCCTGGTCATGACTTCACATGAATGTGGCATTTGAGCAGCTGCAGTCTGGTTTGGGATTGCTATAATTTACACCACAGAGGATGCTGGCTCCTATCCAGGCCAGGATCTGGGAGGGCCACAGCCTTTGTGCTCACTGGTTGGCCCAGTAAAGATGGGGAAATTTGATGCTGCCTCAGCAGTAAAGCCAGGATTTTTACTGCCTTTTCAGCCATTTGATTTGTCTGGAGACCTGGTATGCATATCTCAGTGCTGGGGAAAGTAGAGGAAACACAATTTAATACTGAAGTCGCTGGAGTGGAAAAGCTGTGATATTGCTCTCCCTCTTCACCCACTTGGTTTAGTCTGATAAGCAAGGAGCATCCAAACTGCTTCCAGGAACACGTGTGCACACACAGATGTGATGATCACAGCATGGCCATCAGCACAGCCAGAGCCATGTGTTTCCAGCCACCAGCAAACACTGTGCTGCAGAGGCACATTCTGGTGGGAACAATGGGAGCAGGACAAGAGCTTCTGCCTTTGCAGAAGAGTGGGAGGTATAAAAAGCCCTGTGAATTAGGACTGCTATTACTCCTATTAAAAAGATAGGGAAACTACTGTTTGGTCACTCCTGAGCTTCATGGTTGCCACTGGAGGGCTCAGCTGAATGGGGAGAAGGAGGAATTGTTATTAAGCCTAGTTAACATGAAGTCACGACTTTAGGAGTGCAAGTATCTTGGGCTCTGTACAGGCAAGAAATAAGAGTCAGAGGGTGGCTTCTTCAGGAGCCATTTCAGGTCCATTGAAAGGCTTTTTTCCCTGCCCTGGCTTCATGTAGACCTCACAGGCAGCACCCTGGTGACTCTGTCATTGCAGTTTAGATGAATCCAGCCCTGCAAGCTCAGACACCCTCACAAGTTACTGCAGGGCTACAAGGGACTGTTGGGAAATAACTCAGTGAATTTTGCTGCAGAAAGGCAACCAGACATCTCCCTGTGTACTGCTAGGGCTTGTCTCTCGTGGAGCTGCCTGCTGTCTGCCAGCCCCTGGGAGTCCCTTGAAAGACAGCAAAGGCTAGTACCTGCTGTTTAGGGGCAAGGAAGCAGGGGCAATGGGAGGTAAGGGTGGCACAGGGCCACAGGGTGGGCCAGAGGAAGGTTTAGAATTAATGATTGTGATTGACTGTTTGTTTATTCCTTACCCTTAACTGGCAAAGGCTGTTCTGTCTGTCATTCAGAACAGAAGCAAGGCTTTGTGAATGGGGAAAAGAAGATGCCTGAGGGACACATTCAGCTCCCTCGAGATGCTATTAGTGCAACAAGCATGGTTAAGAGCCACTCTCCTTGGTAGCCACCAAAGTCTGATCTGATGAGCACCCAGGAGGGCTTGTGAGCTCCCATAGCCAGGTGCTTGCCCTGGATGAGTTCATGAGGTCCCTCATGCTTCAGCTCCTACAGGAGAGAAACCTGGGTGTGTGAACTGGACTGTAGAAAGGAGCCAAACTCTGGAACAAGGCCCCAGCATCTTGACACATCTTTCCTGAGGAAGACAGAGGGAAGGAAATCTGTCTCAGAATACTTTCCCTCAGTGTTTAGTGGAGCCTCTCTACGCTGCCACTGAAGCCCAGCAGCCCCTCGCCTGTTATTTTACACTTCATACCCAGGCAGCAGGTAGCAGCTTTGCTGTAGCCATGCAGCCAGCTTGGGAGGACGTTTTCCAGTTATCCACAGCCAGGCATCATAGCTAATCTGCTAGCTACTGAATTTGCATATACACAGGATTTAATAGCATGTGAAAGGCACTTTCTGTGAACTCTGTAGCTCTTATACAATGTTTTCAATTAATATGTGCTCACTCGAGTTAATAGATTTCTCCTGTAATATTTACAAGACTATATGGAATCTCTCTTTTGACTAATTAACACATCTTTAAATTCCTTTGACTAAAGCTTTTCTAGTTGTCTGGTGAGTAATATTTAATTTATCAGGCTTTAGATCCAGCTATTTGGGGGGAGGGGTCATAGGTTTATTAAAAAAAAGTCTTTAATATTCTGTCTTCTCATAGTAAGACAATGTAGCAATTCTTCTTCTACATCATTTGGTATTGTGAAAGCTTCTATTTTATGTGTGCTTGCATTTTAATGGAGCCATTTCTCTTTATGTGGGGAAGCCAGGGTAACTGGTTTTTTCATAGTTGACGGTTCAGAGGACTACACTTTCACTCCAAGCCTGATTCTTCTTACAAGAAATACACAGCATCATGAAAACTGGCATTGCCTTTGTCCCAGGTGACTGAGCACTGCTTTGTGATGAAAATTATCTTTGCCTGAAGCCAACAGAAACAAAAAAAAAAAACCACCAGGATAAAATCCTCTCGCATCTACCACACCTTGTGTCACTAGAATTGCTGAAGAACTGGAGACACAATCTTCTGTACTGGTAAAGTTCCTCACAGCCTTTCCAAAAAGAATAGATTAGAAGCTGATGCCTTCAAAACAGAGCTCCACACCTCCATAGCTAGAGGAAAACTAAGTCTGGTTTTCCTCACCTCAGTATCAACCACACATTTGATTTCTCAAAGTGTACTTGTGTGCACTTCTTGGAGTGCCTGCTTCTGGACTCATGTCATCAGGCACGGACATCTGACTCTTCAATTCCTCACTTCAGCACCTCTGTGCTACAATTAAAGTTCATCCACAAGAATAGTCAATCATAGTAGATAGCATAGATCTTTGTAAGAGGAGACCTTTGCTTTAAGGAGCAATAAAAACTTCATTTAAAAAAAAACCACACAAGTGACATCTGATTTAGCAGCCTTTGAACTCAGCAGCCTGAGTGTGGAAGTTCAGGGTGTATGACTATTTGTTCAGGTGGATACCACTGACACTTGGGGGTCATATTTTTCAGATTTAAAACAAGAAAAAATAAAGCTGACACAACAGAGAGAGTGAAGAGGACAATCTGTCTCTTCTAATCCTTGCTTTTGTGTTTAAATCATGCAGCATGATTGTCTCAGAATCTTCAAGAGGTTTGAGTATCAATATTCACTAGTAAGTGTATCCCTACTAGGTAAATTGAAGCAGATTTCTGCTTTTTCTTTCTGAAAAAAAATCTGTTTCATAATGCTCCAAATATTACTTAAAATGCGTTAAGTACTAGCATGCTTACACATAAAGGTAAAAAAGCAGCAACAACACAGACTAGCTTACACTTTTTCATCATTTTATTTCTGTAGTGAAATTTACCTTCCCACATGGAAAAATAAAGCAAATACTAATATAGCTCTCTAAATATACTTTTCATAATGACCTTATAATAAGCAAAGCTGGTGGCCTCACATGTTATATAGTTCTATTAAAACATAAGTGCCTGCTTATTAACTTCCCCTACCCAGACATTTTTGCTGAAGTTCTTGATACCAGGTGTCTACCCACACTGACTAGTTTTAAATTCTTTTTTGCCAATTTTTTTCAGCTATTTTCCAATCTACTTTAGAAGCAAGAGTTTTATTCTTCCCAAATTTAAAATTATGGTAGTCTTAAAGGCCTTATGCTTCAAAACAGGGATCTGATATTTGGCATAGTGTGACCTTTCCAAAAGGAGGTGACTTTCCATGCAAACCCTTCAATAATGAAGCATCAGGATTCTGAAGTGTTAGATTTTAAGAGCTTCATGTCCCAAGCTCTGGTTCCCATTAGGCATGGTCCAGACAAAGATCAAACAGCATTTCCTCAGTTTTCAAATTCCTGTCATGGATAGGTGGGAGCTGGGTAGAGACTCAATGCAAGCTCATGGGAGCTCTTTCATGATGGCAGTGGACTCCCAGCAAGGCATCAGCAGCCTGGCTCAGTGATAGTGGTTCTCATGGCTCCTTTGTTTTGCTGTCTCATTGGAAATATCAGAACACTCAGAGCTGTTGAGGACCCTAATAAAGGTAGTGCTTTAAATAAATGCTGTGCTATGTATGATAAGTTCATAACACTTACTCTCCTCTGCACACACCTTATCTAAGAGAGTCATATGTATTCACATGCACAGATGCACATGGGCTGTTCTGAAAGTTCAGATTCTTTGTGCCTCAAATTCAGGACTTGAAATTCTTGAATACTTTGGATCTTTATTTCTATGGGCCTTAGTTCACCATTCATAAAGATAAGAGTCTTTTTTTATTTTATATCAGCATTGTGAAATTATTCTTGCTTACTGTTTGACGACATCCAGTTCTACAGTGAGGTGCAACATAAACATGTCCACAAAGAGATGAGCAATTCTGTCTTCTGAGCAGGATTTGAATGTTGTAAAATACGTAAAACACATGGCCACACACCAGACAGCTGAAAGACAACACTGGATAGTTGTTCACACTTTCAGACATCGAGTCCTGCAAAGATCCAATGAAAGAAATGGAATTTGATCAGGTAACAAAGAATCTTATTTAAACACAACATTCATTCAAGGACAGTCTGAATTCCAGGTTTGAGATCTTAATACATGCTTGATTATGCATCTTCTTTTTAATCTTGTATTCTATAACATTCTTTTAATTTTGTTTGTGTGATACAATCTGAAGCGTGAAAGGATCGCTTTGGCAAGCAAACAGTGCCATTCATCTGTACTGTAGAATTAATTTCATTTGTGTCTGCTGAAAACAAAGCATGGTGAATATACTTCTTTTAAAGTGTGTCAGTGTAAAATGACATTTAACATAGAAAATATCTTCAATTAAAACAAAAAGAAAAGTAGTGAATAAAGGAAGAAATGAACAAAAGAAACAGTATGCCCAAGAAAGTACTAATTTAGACTAGCAGAGAGCTGAAAAGAGTTATTGAACAATTTCATTATCACATCCTTTTCAAAGAAGGAAGGCTTCTGCTTTCCTATTTCACGATAATTGGATGAAGAAATGTGGGTGGGAGCACAATTCATTGCAGAGTTTGATGAATTATTTACTAATTAAGGAGAGAAACAGGATAGTATGAGCTATATTACTTTGATATGAATGTCCCTTTTATTATATTATTTATACACATGCAATTGTTGCTTTTATTAACTAAGAGGTTAATCACTTGAATGGGATGCTTTGCATTCTTTACAATTACATACACCAGCAAATTGGCTAATTTTATGTGAAAAAAATAACCTAGCAATTTTTCTAGTACTTATCTGTATGGTGCAGTTTAATAACATTTTTGCACTGTGTAAAATGAATAAACCAGCTGGTCCTGTGTTTTGGCAGCAGCCCTGCACATTGCACCATGGCACACACGGGCTCAGGAGCCCTGCTCAGGGCTCAGGCACACTGCAGAGGTGATGACACACAACTCCCCCCGGCTGGAAGATGAACCTGGTGACGTCCTGTGCATCCAGACATCCTGGGCAGGCTTGAGAATGACTTCAAAGGTGACTGCCTCTTTTTCTGCAGCTGGGAGTGCCATTTTGTTCTAGGGATGTTGTTTCTGTAGCAAACCGATCTCCGTCTGTGAAATTAAAACTGCCCTGCTCTATGTGTTACACCCTGACAGTGCAGGGGATGCAGAGAACCCCTCCTGCCCTGAGCTCTTCTGTGTCTGGGGGTGAAGGACTCATCCCTGGTGCTGCTGCAAAGCCTCAGTGTCTCTGCATGCAGAGCCCTGGTGCCATTAAACTGCCCATGAGCCTTTCCCCTGTACCAGCAGCCACACTGACACTGACAAGCCCCTTGATGCTAATTCCTCTCTGCTGCTGTTCCACAGAAAGCACATCCAGGGCTTTGTGAACTGGTGCTGTTCAGATAAGATCCAAATAATGGAAAATGTGCCTGAAGGAAAAGGATTTTTCATCTGGACATCTCTTCATATCTAGATCACCTCAGCAGAACTCCAGAGCACACACTGTAGCTGTCCATACCACTTGATTTTCTTTGTTTTTTACACACATACAGATTGTTTTAAAAAAACTCCAAACATATGGTCTCCAGACAGAAACACCTACCCCTATTTAAAATATATAAAAATATGAAAGAATCTCTGTTTAGATTCCACATTTACATGCCCCACCCTTTCTTCCCTGATGCATATAAAGACATTGATATGTTAACATCATTTGTTAGTCATTAGAAAAGTAAGTAAAAGTACATGGTTTGGGTTGATGATGTAATAAGTTATTTAATGATTTTCACTGATTCAATGAAAAAGTATATCTTATTGTTCACTAGAGATGGGGGATGGGAAGTTAATATACATTTTGCTTTAGATATGAAGCATTTTGGGAACATTAATGGATTTTTTTTTTCAATTGTAACCACATGGGGTTTTATTAAATTTTAAAATGAAAAAAAAATGCAGATGGAGCAGCTCAGCCATCTAGCTCGCTTTTCACATCTTCATAACACACCACAGTGCAGCCAAACCAAGGATTCATGACTGCAGTCTCGGGAAGGTCTGGGGAAAGCCTGTACCCTACAGTGAAAGAGTCCATTCCCCACTGCCAGGAATAGACATTTTTTTCCATTTATCAAACTCTTCCCTCTGCAAGAGAACACAGAAACACTCTGACTCTTGTGGCTGTTCTGTGCAAGCATCCTTCTTTTACCATGCATTACTGGGACACAGCTGAACATGACCCAGGAGTCCTCAACAGCTGAATCCAGGAGAAAAAAAGTTCTTAACTTGTCCAAGATGACTGAACTTCCCCACCAATTGGCAGCTGTATTCTGAATAAGACGTGAGTCAAACATAAGTATCCAACATACCCAGAAGAAAATTAAAGGGTGAGGAAATAATAATGATAGTAGGAGAAAAGCACAGTCTATGTTCTCCAGTTGTCCATGGAAGAAAGCATGGACTGAAGTTCAGGAGCATAACTGAACTTCAAATCATTATCAGGTTTGGTAGACAAAATTTACTTTCAGAATCAAATTTGGAATAACTATTTTCATTTGAAAATAGTTATTCCAAATAGGCAAACAAAATACACACACAAATATAAAAAATAAAAAAATTCTTACGGAACAGTAGTGGAAAACCTTCCACTTAATAATGTCAAAATATGCTAAAGAAAAGCATAAACATAATGACTATACCAACCACCTATTTCATGGAGCTGTGCATGTGTAATTAAAAGAAGTGAATTTTCTTTTACCTTACTGAAATACTTCATTTCAGGAAGATTAAATGAAAAACTCCATCAACACTGACATCTTTCTCTTAAACATTTATTCATTAACAAATCTGTCTCCTTTTTTTAATGGAAAATCCATCAATCAAAACTTTTTTACTTGCCCCTACCTTTCTGTTGTTGGAAAAATCAATCTCCCCTTCTGGGCTGGGAAGCAGCCCTTAGTTGTGGAGATGCACAAAAGGCTGTGGGGGGGCACTGGGACCCTCAGGAATGGGCACCATCAAGCCTGAGAATCAGGGAGGTCTCGTCCCCTCAGGCACCAGTGCTGATGTTGAGCACAAAGCTGGGCTGGGGGCAGCAGCAGGCTGACCTTTCCTTCCTGGAGCCTCAGCATGTGGTATCACAGCACAGAGCCTGAAAGTGGGGGAAGGAATATGCTCATTCCAGGACTGCCTCCCCCCAGACAGGCACAGATTCTCCTAGCACACCAATCCAACCATGTAACTCTGGATTTGAGGGCTTATTGGATTGAAGGCATCAATACAGCCTGAACCTGTACAGAAGCTGAGTAGGGCTGAGCAGGGCTCCTGACTTGTAGTAAAGGCAGACAAAAGAGAGCCCAGTAGTAGTGATATCTTGGCTTGAAGGAATATGCTGAACCAGCTTTGCACTTAATTTTTCCTCATCTTGAACAGAGGGAAGGCAAATACCTCAATGGGATGTGGCACTCTAACATCAGGAAAACCAAGAAGTCACAGCTTTCCACACACACTTTGATGTCATCTCATGTCTTTCCCTGTCTTTCCTAGCTTTAAGAGTGTTGCTTTTGCTTGGGTACTGTGTGAAAGCTGCACTGGTCAAGTGAAGCCATTGTGATGCTTCAATATAACTGGGCTAACTGTATCTGCACTTTTAAAATGAAAATTTAATAACAGTCCATATGGTTATAATTAAAGAAAAATCCATTTACATCTTAAAATGCACACATTTTATTGAAACCAGGCTACATAAACACATCTGGAACACAGCTTTAGATGAAAAGCATATGCAGGGTCTGATTCTGTCATTGTTTATGCTGGAGTAAGTAAAAATTTACACCATCAAAGTCAGTTGACAGGTGTAAGGCCAATGAGAGATCAGAATCTGACCTTGGGCCTCTCATTTCAACACACAGAACACCGCCAAGTTTCACTTCAATCTTGCAACTTGGAAAAGAGGGGAACCAAAAGTTTGTAGCCCATATGAAGGATTATTGTATTACGAATAACTGAAGTTTATAGAAAAATTATTTCCAATGGTTAGACCTACGGTTCCCCTCTCCACAAAAGCAGACAGAAGAGCAGGCAGTAACTTCTCAGTTTTATTATATTTTTTTTTTATTGAGAGGTCTGTACTCTAAGCAATTTCCAGCATGCATAGCTAGAATTAGTCCATCTTCCATTCTACCTTTCCAAGTTTAAAATAAATGTAACTGCAAATAATTGTATCACATTTACTAAGTGGACTCTCCATTTTTTCAAAGGCTTGCCTTCTGTTTCAGGGGTGCTCCACCCACAGATAAAGGATATGTAGAGCTAAAATGCCTGAAGACCTGAATACTTGCAATATGTTCTGAAATAAACAGGTAATACAATCTTTCGCCTCTGCTCAGAACAAGACCTCAGCAGTGGCACACAAACCAGACAGGTGGGTTCACTCACTTGGAATTGCAGGTATCTTGGGGTTAAATGTATTCCCTTCCTAGCAGAATTCCAAAAAAAGTCAACCAACACATTACGGCAGGATGTTAAATGTGCAATGTATTTCATTATGGGACACAAAGCACATTCAAGATAAATATAGTCCTTCATATTTTTCTCATATAAATGTTCTACCACGTGCATCCAGCAGGGCAGTAAATTAAAAACACTTCACCGAGGTAATGGTAGATAATTTATTCTGGTTTCACACACTGTTTTTAGCTTCCAGACATGAGAGGAATGACTCTCCCTTTGCAGCCAACCTTATCTCTTTTCCAGTGGGATTCACTTCTCTATTGATCAGCAAGGGCTCAGGATCTGTAAGATACCAGATTTTTAATTTCATAAGTAAGTAAAAATTAAAACCTTGTAATTCTGGGCTATGTTCTTTTATGCGCATGTGTATGTTATTGTGCTGAGACAGGCTTGCTCTGCATCATGTTGTGACCAACAGGACAAACGTGTACCTGCACATTTCCTTTAATCCACTGTTATATATATTACATATGTATAACAGTATTATATATATATATATATACATATATTAAAAATACTGTAATTTCTGGGATAGAATGTGGCTATCAGCAGCAGTCCATCACTCCATTACAAACACTTAAGAAAACACAGTACCTTATATTAAAAGCTGGAGATGAATTTTAGATTTGAAGGAATTTAGTTACTCAGAATAGAATTTGGTCCAGAGACAAAAGCTACCATCTTCACCTTTTGAAGCATGCCATGGGATCCTTAATGACCACAGATGGTCAAGGCCTCAGTTTTATGTCTCATCTCAGAGAGACAGAACAGCCTTTTATAGATCTAGATGCAACTAACTGCTGGCAAAAGCTGAAACTTTTACATTTAATGAAGCTGAGGATCTAAGTGCAAATAGCAACTATTGAACTTGTTATGGACAAACCCAGAGTCTGATTAAGTCCATGGAGCATTCACTCAAAAACAAGCAGCCCGTTGTGGTTTACATGTCAACTCTCCTTCACTGTTAAAGAAATCACTAAGTTCTCTGTGGTCTATGGACACAAAAAAGGCATCTACTCTGTGTACCAGGACCAAAGACTGTGCTTGCCGTGAAGTCTGCAAGCTGTGCTGGGAAGGAACTCTCATGGGACTGAGTATCTCATCTGGATACTCACCTGAGAGAAAACATAGCTCAAAACAAGACATTTGGCTTTTGCAATGCAATTACCTTGATATTCTCATTAACAGAGCAGAGGCTGCTCTAGGGGCCTTACAGGATGGGAGGCATAGCCTGGAAGCTCCAAGTGACAGATGATTTTTGAGAGCCCCCATGCCAAAGGAGGAGTGTTTCCTCAGGGATTTGTGAATTACCTTTCAAGTTACCATGATAAGGTGTGTTATTTTAAAGAGTTTTAGAGGGCAAGACTGTATGGCAACTTTGACAAAGTATACAAATAATCCAGGGGAAAAAATAATGTTGTATTATTCAGGCTTATCTTCCCTAAAAAAACCCAAACATTGGCATCCAACTGTGGGATTTTTTTGGGCTATAATTCAGGGCATTAGGTTGATTTAATTAACAGAGTTTCTTCTGAATTGGGCTTGGATGTGTTGAATTCAGATCCCCTAAACTTGTTCAGTTTGCAGGCCACTCTTACAGCTCTCTGATGTTTTTGTGCTTTGCAGTCATTTTCTGCTGCACTGCTGCCAAGCTTCACAATTAACTGGAATGTACAAACATGTCTCCTGGGTTTGACAGGAGCAGAGACCTGTCTGTGTGCTGAAGGTCATGTGAGAAGTTTCGGCAGGGTGCACTGTCTGAAGCGACAGCCTCTTGACATCCCCCTTGCAACCCAGTGTGCTCATTCTAGATGTTTTTTGACCATAGTTTGGCTGCTCTCAGTGTTTATTTTGGAGCTGGGAACTATACCCAAAAGGAGAGCGGTGTTTTTACTGCCCAGCGGGAGGCTGAGCCTGCGAATCGGATCTGATCTGACTCACCACTGTAGGAGAGAAAACAAGCACATCCTGAGCCTCAGTCCAAGTGTGGAGTCCTTACCTAAACCCCCAGCCCCAGGGAGCTCCAAGAACTGGAGTTTGGCAGTCCTTGAGTCTCTAAAGTATTATCCAGAGACTTCTTCCCATGCAGTCATATTTTCGGTGAGGAGGCTTCCTATAGCAATAGGAAATGATAAGGATTACTGTGATTTTGTTCCCCTTCTTGTTCATTGTGTTTAAAATACAGTTGTGGTTTATAATCTTCTTAACTTTTCCTAACAGACGAAAGCATGTATTGAAGGAGGTAAGGTGTATGATGACTGATCTTGCTAGGAATCATTCATATCTTAGTCAGACCTGCAACAGAGCAAAACAGCTCCAGTGAAAGACATTGATGCTGACTCACAGCAAAGGAGCCACTCAGGGTTGTGCATCTTGGCTGTCAGGCCCTGACAGGCTGGGGGTGGGGTTAAATTAGAAAATCTCAGTCTTAGCTTCTGTGTATGGCTGTTCTTTATGCCAAAGCAGTTTCAAATCTACATATGAAAATCACTATAAAATCTATAGTATATTGTTACTGTTGAGAACAGATAATGTTGACTTTGAAAGCAAAGCCTATTCACTTTTCACTGTTGAGAAAAATGATATTCAGAGACAACTGAAATAGGGCTTAACTGAATGTTACATGAAAGCTACGAAGGGGGCTCCAAGGAAAAGTGCTGTGTTTTCCCCTCTGTTATGGACAAAGATGAATGAAGGGAACAGCAAGATTAGCAGGAAGTAATATTTTAAAGCTGGAGACATAAGATAATAACTGGTCTGAAAACAGTCTCTAGTCAGCAGTATTAATAAAATGCTGGGTTCCTTGAAAAATAAGAAAGAGTTGCTAATAATAAAATAAAGAATAATAATTAAGTCTCTGTTTTTATTGCAACATCTTTCTCTTCTAAATATGGAAGCTCAAAAGTTGCACATCAGCAGACAAGCTCTCCCCCTGTAGTTAAAAGGGTAGGTTGGTTCCAAGGTGTGATATGATAGACATGTGTAATAATGTATAATATTGCACAGGGGCTATTTTATCTTTCTAAGAGCCATACTGTACAATACTGAACTAGTTTTGCTAGTCCCTCTGATGGATACAGAGTGCAAAGTGGTATCCATATGGCCCTATGGAAGTATAACATCACATTCTTCTGGCTTATACAAGTTTAATGGCACTGAATTAGCATGGGCTGCCCTTTGGTGCTAATTCTTTTTGCACTCAGGGGGTTAAAGGAGCTTCGTACTATCCAGATGTTCAGTGGCTCCTGCAAATGAAAGATTAGCAATTTTTGCAACTGCTGCTCTTTCTTCTGCTCCCTTTTTAAAGCTGGTATTTTCCTTAAGAACTTGCTTAGTATCTGATTCAGAGGAATCTCTTCCCTCAGGTAAATCAATCAATAGGCTGCACAAGAAAAGGAACAAAATGTAGAGGAGGTAGGCCTGAGTTGTATTAATTTGTTTACAGGAATTGCCTTCCAGGGACCAATATATTCATCCCAGAGTTTCATTTTCTTCTGTGAAATAGGAATCAAACACAGCATTATTTCAGGGTATAAAAATAAAATAATAAAAAGTAGCTCAAAGTTCTTCAAAACCCTCCACATTTTTAGTGCCAGTCAATAAGTGTCCCTATTAATTTTTCAGATGAGTCTATGGATAAATGATACAGGTATCAGAAATACAGCTCTTAATTCCCACCTGCCATCAACAAGGCATCCTGGAGAGAAATAGGAAAAGGAGACAAAATTCATTTTAATAAAATTCATTTTAATAAACAAATACTAGCTTCATATCTTCTAAGCCTGTCTTTTGTATACATAGGTTTACTGAGGTTCCTGCTGCTGCAAGAGCTGTTCAAGCATGGAATGAGTTCCAATGAGACAAAACCTTCTGCCTCAGCTGGCATTTTAAAACTTGTTTTCTTGCTGCAGCTCAGCTAGATTTTTTCTAACCTTAACAGAATTCCTAGATTTCACATCTTGCTCTAATATGTTCTTTTCCAGTGCTCCAGTTATGGTACAGGAAGCAATGAATTGTCTGAGGCAGAAAGCCATGTCGGATGTGTGTTACTAGCACCGTGACTGTGATCTGTGAAACTTCCCTAATGAAGACATGTACCAGGCTGCTCTTGGTACTCTTCCTCTGCCTTTTGTGAAGTCCACACATGCACTGTGCCTGGGAACAAGCTCCTTCTCATGCAGCTCCACCAGCTCCCATGCAAAGAAAACTGGGTGGAGATGGTAGCGTCTTGTACTAGATAAGCCGACTTGGGGGCATGCTAGTTATTTGCAGACAGTATTGCCATAAACTTATGACTACTTGAATTAATTGCTTATTTAATTTAATAGGCACTGGTGTGTTTGTTTGGTGTTGATTCTCAGGGCTCTGAGGGCACTTCCAGCCCTTCCATACTCAGTCTCCCCCAGGGCTACCCTGGACATACCCATTGCTCCAAAACAGTGAGGATCCTAGATATCATAATCCCCCAGTCTACAAGGGGCAGAGAACAGTTTGGGAGCACTGAGCAGAATAAAAGGAAAAAGGCACTTTGAGGGAAAGGGTTCTTCCACAGCAGAGGACTCAGTTATGGACTTGCAATGATTCCAGCATGGCCCATCAGAGATGCACCGCTGCAACCTGAGACACAGACAGGTTGTAAATGGATCAAGACTAGCATGGACCATAAGCAGGCTGGGCCACGGTGCTCATGAGCCAGGTCACACACACACACACACACACTTACCCATCATTGCTCCAGGAGCAGAGGTTATTGGCAGGGAGACAGCTGTGTGCTGCAGTCTCAGAGCTACAGTGAAGAGTAGCTGCAGAACAAGGGAAAGAGAGGGGGAGAAAGAAAAGCAGGGGGGAAATAAATACGAAAAAACAAGGACCATCAATTAATTTCACCAGTGTGAGGATCCCGAAGGATGGAAGAGATGGCTCTCTAGGACTTCTCCTGAACTCTTGTCCCCTCTGAAACATCTTTGCTATGTTAGTGGCTAGCTTATATTATTTTGAAGAGATCCACAGAATTTTATTGTGATGTGCTCTGTTTAGCAGCAATATTTATTGCAGGTCAGATTTAGGATCAGGCATGGTCCAGCTGCAGACACTTGACCCTTGTAAGCAAATATTTGATTTTAAGTCTATATTCCCATTTAACAAAAGTTATTTTTCAGCAAGAGGAGGGCTAACCCTTAGTAAATTACTTTCTTCTAACATGACAGATCCTGAAAGCTGCTTTTGTAAACCTCAGGCTTTGGGAAGGTGTAGTGAGCTCTGGTGACTGGTTAATAGTCTCTTACCATTCCAGCAGAAGCAGCAGTTTGTAGATGTGGCAGGAAAGAGTTACAGCAAAGGGGGCAGGGAGCAATGGAGAAAGTTAATGATCAGATCGAAGAATCCCACTCTTGAAAACTAATAGCATTACCTTCGTGTTTGTAAGACCTACAAACTCAATCAGAGCATAGCAAGTGGGAGAGTTCACTACCTGGCACCACAGCCTAATTTGGGAATTGTGCAGAACAGTGATGAGAGGCAGGTATTTGGAGGGCACTGAATCAGCAGCAATGACAAACTCATCACAGAGACGTTGCAAATCTATCAGACCAGAGCTGCTGTTGGCCAAGCAGCTAGACCAAATCCAAAGCCCTGTGGGTTGTCCCCAGTAGAGTGAGAAAATCATGATGATCTACTATTTTGGATATAGTTCTTTTTATTTTACAGAAATACATGAAGCCTTGCTTCCCAGACCATGGGCAGAGAACCAGACAACAGGAGTCTGTTTCACTTTTTATGGCTCCTGGCTTCTTCCAGTCAGCATTCAGTCCCCAAACTCTCTCTCCAGGTAGCTATTTTGTTTCAGGGCCACATTAGTAGTACTCTTGCATCTGTCTTGTTTTACCTCACTGACTCTTCCCTCAGTTGCTCTGGTCTTTCTTGCCGTTTCTCAAAGACACTGAATTATAGACCAGTGCATCCGCCCATGGTTTGCTCTGCCAGCCACAAGGGACATAGACTAGTTTGTAGCTAATGTGGGGTTTGTGCAAATCCAACTTACTTTTTGGGTTGGGAAATGGTTCTTTTTTTACCAGATCCCTGATTTGACAAAAGTATATTAGTGGTTTTCTACAGCCATCTGAGAGAAGGTGAAAGACTTGTCTCATCTCTTGAAATTCAGTCCATCTTGTGAGAATAGTCTAAAAGTCTGCACGTTCACTAAATCATTTGCTTTTGCTAGCTGTCCAACGAAACAAGTCCCTCACCCTGTAGGAAAAAGTACTTGAACTTCAAGCCAGTGTCAAGGGATGACATTCTATCCACCCCTACCTTGCAGGCTCCATACGCAAATCAAATATTTGCAAGAGTGAATGATGTCTCTGAAACGCCAGATACAACGTGAGCTCTGTCCCATATAACAAGCCTGTGCAATTCAGGAAATATCTCGGGACAATCAAATTCTACAAGGAACTTGTAGTCGCTGGAAAACATCACAACTTCACCTTTTCCCCACCGCTTCTTTCCTCCACACAATGGGGAAGCCGTTTTCTCTCTCTGACACTCTCTGCCTTTTTATATCTCCCTTCTGTCACTCAGCTCAGCCATAATCCCACAGCACACTGTGTTCCTCGTGTCTAGTTGGCTTCCTTGAGTCTGGCTGGCCTTGGATCACACTGTCCAAGGCATAAAACAACATTGGTGGACACCTCAGGGCAGGAACAGCATCTCTGTCACATCACAGGAATTACTGTAATTTAGGCAATAAAAATGAGAATACCCGTAAGGAAAGTCACCTTGGCTGTCCAGCTCCTTCTCTCCTTGAACTCCAGTGGCTTCTTGGCTGTTGAAATAATGTAGCACAGAAAGCTGGTCTCCCAGGCACTGAGTTTCTTCTGCTGGGCTCTAGCCAGCTGCTCTCTTTGCCTGCTTTCTCTCTTCATTGACAATTTATTGGCTGCCCTACACCTGGTTGTTTTTTTTTTTTTCCCCTCTTAAATTTTCTCTTTTCTGGGCAATCCTTGTGCTTGACTCAGCTGGCAGTATATTTCCTCGGTGCTTGGGCAAGAGTGTGTCGGCTCAAGGGGAGAAAAGAGACGTCCCTCACTGAACCTGCCACGGCGCCACGGCCATGCCTGTTAGCATCAAAATACAGCCTGCCTGGGAAATGAAACTGCTCTTCCATTCCAGTGCTACCTCCTGCTTGTACCTTTATACTTGGTTTATTTGGATCATCTCAGAAGGCTCTGGAGGATGGTCTCAAACATCCCTGACTCCCACCTCACCAATGGCCTCTCCTCGCTCTAGGCTCAGAGCTTAGTTTCCCTATCCCCCCTTCCAGTTGCTATGCCCGGTGCCTCCCATGGGTATTCATTTCTATGCTCAGCTTCTGAAAGCATGTTTAAAATCACTTTACATTTAAATTAGCTAAGGGCCTTAATGTTTGGATTATGACTAAAGAGCAAGTGGGTTGTAACTCTTTCCTCTCCTTTGAAATTTAACATCTAGATTTAGGAAGGTTGAGATTTTTCCCTCTCCAGCTCTGCCTTCATCCTTCCTCCCGGCAGGTCCTCATGTCTAGCACCAGTAGGAATAAACAGCCTGTCCGTGCTTGGGACTAATCGGGACTGGCCACAGGATGTCACTATTACTCCACAAACACACGGAGAATGAGGTGTTTGTTTACAGAAGGCCAGGGTCTGAGCTTTAGCTGTCTACAACTCAGATTTCGCCTGCCTGCTCATCTCTGGATTGGAATTTGAAGAGGCACATCCCAATGCTCCTCAAGAGAGCCACAGTCCCATGCAGAATTTGGCGAGGTGCATTAAGACACAACTTGCTTGTCCGTGAGTGTGTGCACACATGAGCTTCAGTTTGTCCTAAATTTACATAGCCCTTGGATTTCAACTTGGATATGGGAATTAAATGCCTGAAGTGAGCCAAGAACTGCTTGTTTCAAGCCAAAATCACATTAAGCCTGTGAGTATCGAATGGTTCCCTGTAAAACCTTAAATCAGCCCAGGTCCCCTCCAGCTCAGACAAGGCTCATAAAACTTAGGGTAAAATTCAGTTTCAAGTTCATAACAAAACTCAAAGGCAGGTTTCAGGTTTGCATTTGGATTTTGTTCTAAATATTTGTGTGGCTCTGCTCAATGCAAGGTCACAGGCAATGGGTGGGGGAAAGGCTTTTTAAATATCTCCATTCTCCAAAACAGAGCTAAACACATGACTGTGAACTGGTGCAACCATGGGGTGAAAATTCAAATGCAGTGGTAGGTAGAAATGTTCATTCAGGAGAAATAAATCTTCAGAAGTGGAGACAGAAACAAGGCTAAGTAAAACGATCAAAAGAAAACATCCCTATCCTGGGAAGCTGACTATCAGTGTGTCAGCGTAAGGACTCTTAGTCTCCTCTCCCTTTTACCTCTTCAACACCTTCTCCTTTCTTTATTTCTTATTCCTTGAGATGTAGGAGCTGCTGCACCTCAGATCTGATGTCTTGGGGAATCTCCAGCCAACTCCCTTCCAGGCCAGTAAATTTTATATTCACATCTTGCTCACAAAACACCTGAGTTCACAAAAATGTGTCCTCTGATTATATAATTATCTTTGATTGGTTGAGTTCTGAGAACTTATTCCATGTTTACACCTCACTATATTGAATTGAAGTGGTTTGTGGTTAGTGGTACCCTTTTTTTTCCTGGGGAAGCGTTTTATTACTTGCAGAAAAAACCCATATGTATGTACTAATACTATTATGTTCTTAATTTGTGCCTGTTTATTTGCTACCTTTTTGGTAGCACTGGGCTTAATTTTTACCCTTTGGATAATGAGGTAGCTAAAATCACCTGGGATAGTGATATCCTGTTCCTCTATAAAACAGGATTGTTTTTCTCAGTTCAGGAATGCCTGTTTTGCAGGGCTGGTGCCATGATGGGTAATAGGCAGCAGGTGACTCATCTGGAAGAGAGACCTGTACAGAAGATCATTTTAGACAGTCCTGTCTTAAAATATCCTACCAGGGCAGACTTCATGAAGGTTGGGCACATTATTTTGAGAACCAAACTTCACTGGTTTGACTGTGGTGGGCTAAGATCAGTTGAACAAAGACTATTAGAAAAATCTGGAAGAGGATTTCTTTAGTTTCTGTGGAGCAGAAATATAAAAATGTATAAAAGTGGAGAGTTTCTACCTTATCAGAGGTGGAGAGTTTCCAGCTCTTATTTTGTGTTTGTCTTTTTCTGTAGCCTTAATGCCCTCTCACTAAGTCCCATGGGCTTTTACAATAAACCTCATGCCTTGGCATTTGCTACATCTCACTGTTTAACTTGAAAGACTCTTAATTGGGACCTTGCCTGGTTATCTGGTGCTTTTTGTGCTGCCTCCTGCCACCAAAAGATAGAAGGAAACATCATTCAACTAGAAGACTTCCCTTCCAATTCCAGCTTCCAGGAAAAAAACAATGGACCAGAAAGGTGACTGCTGCCTCTAGGGAAGAACTGCTACTCCAGTCTGGCAGAATTACAGCTGTCCACCTGAATTTGAGTGTGAGCAAGCTTCTGTTTTAACCTCCCTTCTCTCTGTTGCTTTGTGTATCTGCTTAGGTGCAGAAGTTGAGCTATAAAAACAGCTACAGCAAGTGAGAAACTTGAAGCTAGGCTGGTCCAAAGGTACATAGGTAATGAGTTAAAGGAAGCAGCTGTTGATGTATTTAACAAGGTAAATAAGAGCTTTGTATTTTTCATGTTATTAAGTCTAGGAAAGAATTTGTAACATAGAACTGGCTGCCTGGGCTAGTTCCATTTGCACTGAAATGGCAGAAGTGGCATAGCTTGCCCTTAGAGCTGGGGAAAAAACTAGCTGGCAAATACCTGAACTGAACTATGAGCTGCCATGGCTGTATCATGGTGTATTACTAACACCATTGGAGACAGACAGCTTAAAGCCAAATGGAATATGTCCCATGATCTTTTCATGTCCTCAGCCTACCTCATCCTTGCTCCACAGATGATGCAGTCCTACAGGTCCATACAAATGGCAGTTTCAATACCCCCAACCCCAGTATCAGTTTAGTGCTGACACAGGAGGGTTCCACAGCACTCTTTCCAACACTCCCTTCAGCTCATGGCACATCCCTACAGGGAGGCACAAAACATGCTCATCCCACAGCACACACCCATTATTCTCTGTGCAGGTATGGAAGGCTGTGGTAGGCAGCACAAAGACCAGCTCATATTTCCATTGTTTAAGAAAATGAGCTATAGACATACCTGTAGTTCAGGTAGTATGCAGATCTATGTCATGTCTCATTGTTATCAGACAGTAACTAATTATTCTAAAGTTGCTATCATGGGGAGTTACATCACCTGATCAGATCAGAGCACCATCAGTGTAATCCACAAGCCCAGTAGAGCAGGCTGCTCTATTTCTGTGTTTATCTCTCATTCTCTGATGCAAGTGCTTCCTCTAACAAGAATATTCATCTAAGGCACGTGGTCCCCAGGTCTTTATCCATGTTTTGCATTTAATCCCATGTCCCTTGTAACTGAGCTGCAGCTCTCAGAGCAACAAAGACATGTGGATGCATCCAACAGCTCCATACCCTTTCTGTCTGTCCAGTCACAGTGATGATTCCACCAACCTAGATCAGACTCAGAAGTCATAATTTGCATGACTTACTTTTGTTATTCTTACCCACATCACAAAGAACTCAGTGTACATCAGCTTATCAAGATGCTTCAGAGACCTTATTCCTCCAGAGGCAAGCATGGCAGCTCAGGTTAGAAATCACCTCAAGTGCTGAAGCCAGTTGGATAGAGCAGAGATATAAAGAAAATTAGACTTTTACTCCTGCAGTAATTGCTGAGCTACACTGGGTATTTTATGTTGTGCCTTTAGACATGTGCCATGATACTTGAGTTAAATATCTTCTTTCTTCTACTTTAGATCTCTCTCTGTTTTACACCTTCAAACTACTGTACAGATACTAATGTGCATTTGAATGTTTGTGTCCTAGAGGTCAATAAGGCATAAGGACACCTGAAATATATGGCACTCTCTGTCCTGTCTCTTTTGGCTTTGAGACAAGCAGAGCTTCTCTGAGGTACCAGAATAAAGCACAGCAAGATTTTTTTAAAATCAGGCTGAATGCACACATGGTTAGAGTGCTTTCAGGTGGCACTTCAGCAATTAAAAGTTGAATGGATTTTCTTTAGTTTAGCCATTCAAAACACAAAATGGGTTAAATACAAATGTAATAATTTTATGATGTATCCACTAGATGGTAGCCTATCCTTATCCTTGCCATAAAGACATTTTGTACAATGACCAATGATCCATTCCTTCTCAAGAAATCTCATTGTGTATATTCCTACTGTCAAGAAGATACTTGCCCAGTGGAACCCAGCACATGAGCAGGGAAATGCACCTCATAAGAATTCCTCCTTGTCAGAAATGCATTTGCCCACAGTCTCAGTTCAGATCTGGTGCAGGTTTTAGTGACTCTGCAGCAGTATCCAAGCAGTATAAAGCAATATGATCCTGGCATCTGGGTTATATTTTTGTTATTATTTCAAATTCAGAGCAGTCATTCACATTGGGCAACAATAGTTTTCCTGCTTACACTGGCACCTAAAATTATGATATTTTCTAATCTTAAGAAAGCTTATCTAGGGCATGATTAGCCTTTTCCTAAAGGTCAGATTCTATACAGAAAATCTAAGAGGGTTTTCTGCATAACATTTTGGAAAGAGGTAATCAATAATGGGTCAATGTACAAGTCTTCCTGAAAAAGATCAGGATAATAACGAATTTTTGTGCCTCCTAAGCAAAATGCATTTCTTTGATCTATTTTTTTCCTAATACATATAAGAAAGAAGAGAGAAAGGGAGAAACATACATTATTAAGTATCATCCTTCTTCACAATGGTATCTGTGTACCAACAAAGATAAATACGATCACTGAGGACCTTAAAGGAAAATTGAAAACAAAAATTACAGTGTTTTGTGCTGTGTGTGGCATAAACTGGCTGAAATAAAAGCATGCCACACAGCAGATTTTCTGCCTCTAATCTCTGTCCTCGCAGTGCTGCCAGGTAGGAGGTCGCAGAGAGCAGCAGGTGTTTGACAGACATTTCACTTTAATGACATTATATCAACATGTCACAAAATGTCACAGTTGCCTTTAATTAGCTGCATAAGCATTTTATGCTCATATATATACACATATATACTATATATATGTATATATATAAATATATTTCCAGCAATTCCAGCAGCCCCTGTAAGGGACTCCAGATGTGTCAGAAGATCTCTACTCACCAAGGCAGCTGACAGACTCAGACACTGAGGTTGAAGGCATTCAGGTGAAAACCTGGGACAGAAGACATCTCTAAGAGCCAGCATGAGCCCTGACTTCTGTCCAACATAGAGAGGTGACCATCAACCATTACAGTGTGGCACAGATTGCATGCTATTCTTAGCCTCAAAAACACACTGACTCGATACAAGGATATTTCCAGTGCTTTTGTGTCATGAACTTCTCTACTAAAATTTCTTAAAAAAAAAAATTAACACAAGCCTAGTTGGCAGAATTCCTGTGTGCAGATCTGGAAGTACATTTACACCCTAAATTGTTTTTACTCAGCAACTGAAAATGCTTCCCTAGTTTCTGCATCTCATTTGTATGATACACGGCAGTTAATAGAACACTTAGGAGAGTTATTAAAAATGCTCATTCCATACCATCTTTGCCATTTTTATATTATACCAAGGGGAGTGAAGTGCACTAATGCAATACTAAAGCCCTTCAGAGTTCTTACTACTGTACTTTTCCTGCTTGGTTCATGTACCATGAGTTCATATAATGTGGTCTGAAGGAAAAGGAAGGAAATCTTATAAGGAAAGTCTCCCCTGACTTAAATTTGTGCTTGATCATTCTGTCAAGACCAGGTGGAAAGGAAGCTGACCAGAAGCACATGGCATTTTTCAGCCTATCTTCAATCCATTATCACAGAGGAACCAGCAGCATCACTGAGAAGCTCAGCTTTGGGCAGCCCTGGATCTACATTGGAGCTGGCTGGAACTGGCTCTGCCTCACATGGCAGCAGCTCCTGGTCTCATCTCACAGAAACCAATCCTGAAGCTGCCCTGCCACCGAAACCTTGCCACACAAATCAAATACATTCTTCATCACATCAAAGAAACCTCCACATATTTCTACATTTATAGTGGCTATATATAGCCCTATCAGACTAAAAAGATGCCAAGTTGTTCTCCTCTGATGCAGGCCTTATAGCTGTTCCTGGATAATTCACAGTCTGCAGGACTGTCTCCTTCATATCCTACATCCCCTGCCAGACATATCAAAATCCCAGAAGAAAATAAAATGGAGAAATGCAGCCAATTGAAAAATGTGCTCATCAGTTGTTAAATTTTAAGTGCTAATATCTGACACAAGAAAATGGAGGACTGTGTAGTGTGATCTCAGGCATTTTGTACTGGCACAGGAAGAATGCAAACATGCTGATGTTTAAAGAGAAGTCCCCAAGCAGCACTGTTGATCATTTAATGCAAAGATCTGCTCAGAATTTAATTGCCATTAAACGAAAAATAGGTGAACACTATCCTGATTCTTAAAGAGAGGAAAAAGAAAGTAGAGATTACACAGTCCCACAATAAGCATCAATAATGTTCTTGCTGCAGCTACAGCATTTTGTACACCCAGTTTTGGAAAGGATACAGCAGAGGCAGGAAACAAGACAAATAGGAGCCTGATATGATTTCAGTAAGGAAGGAACCAAAGAGAATGGAACAGTTGAGCACAGAGAGATGAATAGGAACAGGCAAACTGCTGTACTTAGTGTGTTATAAAGCAGGAAAATGAGATGCTCATTGTTATCATAAACTACATTGAATTATTCTGAAAGGCTGGTAAAAGGAAATACTGCATACCCTGCAACTAGTCTTGTATCAGATAATATCAATCTTAAGCCCTCATATGATCCAAAAGAAGATGCTTCAGAAAGTCCAGCTCCTGATCTGAATCTGAATTTTATAGCTAGAATGAATTTGAATGTATTTGTTAAAAAGCTTTGGCTTGTCAAAAAGAGAATATATGTTGCAGAAATAAGCATTCACAAATGACATCTGTATTTCATGTTTATCTGCTTCTCTGCACTATACATGAAGGTCACAGTTCTCACTTGACAACACTTATCAAAGAAGTCTGGAAAGAGAATGCCGTTTCAAAGGAAACATTTTCTCTGAACAGTTACAGTAGCTATAGAGCAAGCTCTTAATAGTTGAAGACTTATTTGCCTAAGAAAATCCTTAGGAGTAGAACCTGTTCTTTAAATTTATATTTTATTTAATCAAAAATACTGTAGAAGGGTCAGCAAGGCCTAAATCCCAGTGCTCATGCCAATCCTGATAAGTAGGAGCAGCAGTAGCAGCAATGCAGGGTGGACAGCTGCATTCCTGTGTTCAGTGGATGCCATTGATCACACCCACCAGAACCCACATCAACAAAAATGTTCACGTTTTTAAGACACAAGAGCAGTCCTCCTTCCTTATGTGACCTCCCACTCCAGGGTTGGTGTGCTGGCAGGACTGCACGGGAACATCCTCCTAGCAGAGTAAATTGCCAAAGATGGAATGCAACCAGTGGTTTGGATTGGTGATCCCCACAGTGAGGCAAAAGCAAATCCCCACCACAGACAAGCCCCAGCTGAGATCTATGAGGCATTCCAAATGGGCTGGATGATTTATTGGTAAGGCAGATCAGTCAGCTTGAAATTGATTTTGATTTGCGCTCTCTTAAACACTTCACATTCAGACAGGTGTTAGCTCCATAAGCAGAAGGTGAGTTTCATTTAATAAAAATAATTTGCAAGATATTTTCCAACATGATATTTTGCAACATGAAAGCTTGGAAGAAACTAATTTCTACTCTGATCCTTAGATACAGAAACTTTAGAAAGGCAAAAACTCCATAGGAAGATTTTTAAGGTAGCTTTTGATCCTTAGAGGGGCTAATGATCATTAAATAATGACATATAAACCCAAGTCACATTGTGCTGGATAATCTTTCTGCAACCAGGCAGTTACATCCACATAACATAGTGATGAGATTATTGATTACATTATAGGCTAAACCACAGCTATTTAATTAATTTTTGTTGAGGTCTACTGGGTAATTTGCTGAGGAGTGCTCTGCAGGAAGCACTCTGGCAGATACTATATGTTGACTTCAGGGCTGATAACTCTGATAGTGACCAGCAGCTGTTCCTCAGGAGACTGGGATGATGTGAGAAAATACAAGACTTCTTCAGGACATCTCATGTCTTGGTGCAATCTGAGTGAGATTTACTCATGGGCCAAATCAAGTTGATGGGATATCTCTGGTTTCAGCACTCACATCTTCTGCCTCCAGTGGTTCCTCACATTCCCTGCTTGTCTGTTTCTCCTCACATGCTTTTCTCACTTTCTGTTCCCACCAAAGTGTGGAAGTGCTACTCGGTACAGCACCTTGTTATATACGTTCCCATGTCACAGGTGAGGAGCTGCTGCCCTATAGCGAAGGTCCCGAAGCATGTGCAGGTGCCTTGACCCTATTGAGTACAGCAAGATTATTAACTAGAGCCATCCAAAAATCCATGGAGGGTTTTTCAGCTGCAGCTTTTTATGCCAAAATCCCACATTAGGATCATCCAGTCACAACCTCTCAGCTCCTGTCTCAAACCCTTCAGGAGTTTTCATTAGAATCATCTACATCTTTGGTTTTAATTTCATTAAGAGCCTTGAAGGGCTGCCCTCAAGCACTGTACTCTTGACAGAGCTGAGCAGGTTGGCACCAGTCTCATGCATCCACCTGGCTGTTTCCCATGGAGCAGACATTCATCCTCACCTTTTTATGACTCAACTTAAAAAGTGATCTGAGTGTCATTCACACAGGTGAACTGAGTTTACCTTGCCACAGTCAGCAAGGTGAACACTACATAAAGGCCACTCAAAGAGCAGCAGTAAGAGTACCAGTGCTACCTTGTGCTGCTTTTCCAGATGGTATCATAGGGAGACAGAGGAGTAGTCCATCCCTTCCCCTGCTGGAGAAACCTTAGAAGCAGCCTGGAGACAACTATGTGATGGCAGAGGGATAGAAAACAGGAATGCTCTTTTCCTCCTGGGAAAGTTGTCCCAGTGCGAGGTAACTTAGTAGGAAAGAGTTCTCAGAGAGAGAGAAAATCATAATTTTAGGTATTCAGTGAGGGATTGCTTCAAATTCAGGACATACTTCCAGCAAAAGCCTCACTAGTTGAATGTTTGATATGATGCATCCCATGCAAAAGGCAACATTCACTGCAGGATGGAGAGGAAGCAGATATGCACACCACCATGCACAGGGTACTGCACCAGGTGGTAAAAATCACCATTCAAATCATCTTAGGCAGCCAAGGAAATGGTAGACAGATTGTCCCCTGGGATCTGGACAGATCTGTCTGGGAGCAGGACAGTGTCTGTGCTGCACAAGAGGGAGGAGCTTCTCACCAGTCTTTAGAGAGGTGCCAGTGCTCCATGGCAGGGGAAAGTAGAGGGTTTGGACCTTTTACTGTGTGAATTTTTTTTCTGTGGTACAAAATAGTGTTCCTACATCCTGGAGGGGGTTGGACACCACCCTGGCACCTCTTGAACAGCCAACAGCTCTGCTGGGACACTGCCAATCCCGTTCTGCCTCAGGTGTACAGAGGAAGTGTGGGACATTGAACCCAGGGCTGCACACATAACCCAGACCTAAGGACTGGGGATGCTAAGGAAAAGTGTGCTATTGGACTGAGAGCCTTTTTGTGCTGGCCCAGCAGGAGCCCAGCTGCTTTGGACCCTCCCTGGGAGATATTTGCATACTAAAAAGATGTACCACCAGAGGTTCTGAAAATTGATGTTTGGGCTGAAAGCTGTGAACCTGAATCCTGAGGAGCTTCCCGTGTCCTGGACATACAGAAAGTCTGTGGTGGAGCTGGGGACTTATCCTGAATCTCAAGCTGGAACAACTGAACCACTTTTATTCTTTCTCAAATCACTGGAGACAAGATAAAAATGAGTTTCAGACTTGTCATTTAGTGCTCAGGCAGCCCCTGAGTTGTCGTAGATTTAATTCAGGTACACCGATAGTCCACAGAATAAATTGCATCAAATATCTAGAGTTACTGAGGGAAGGTAGCTGCCATTTTTTCATGTTTTTATGGATTAAAAAAATACAAAATTTCACTGGGAAAAAAAAATGGTAAAGCTTTTTCCCATTCTTTAGGGACAAAAAAAAAAAAAGGTCAATTTTTATCTGTCAAGTTTTCCCTCTTGATTTTAAATGGATTATGCAGACTTCATCCCAGGCATGCAATAATTATTCTGTCAATGAACAACTTACAGCCAGGGCATTTAATCAGGAACTTTTCACATACACTCATTTTCAAATACATAAATAAATAATCTCAGAAGCAGCAGAACTCAGTATTAGTAGCTGAAATACACTTGCATATTTCTGAAGTTCACAGTCCCGTTGCCTGAGGAAAGAGCAAGAGAGTGTGAAACATAATAAAGTGGCTGAGAAATACTGAATTGGTTGGAAAATCTACCTCTCCCCCTTTGGTACCAGCACTTGCTGTGACAGCACCCAGCAGAACTTGGCTTTGTTACCAGAATGGCATTACAATGTGATTGCTACAAAGGTGATCAGCTTGATACATGGACTTATGTTTTTGGGATTTTTTTTTTCTCAGGACATGAAAGAAAAGAGGAACCCTTAACTAAAGCAAGCTGAAAGGAAGAGCCCATGGTCCATGGTCTAGGCCAGCTTGGAAGAAAGAACATGGCTAAAAGCCATGTGGTATGAGAGGCCCCCTTTTATATTCACTTATCACCAGTTACATAATGACTTGTAAAATCCTCATGTGGGGAAACAAACACATAGATTTTTTTTTCTTTTTCCTGGCGGCTGAAGTGAAATTTTATTGATTTGACAGCTTTTCAGATAAATCACATACAGATCTAGAATGCAAGATTTCCCTGACAAAAACTACAGTTTGAAAGAAACTCAGACAACTCCATCATCAGCAACTGATAGATCTGAATATCCAGAGGGAATGTATAAAGAGATAAAAAGCTCTTGAGGGGAGTAGGTGGAGGCTGGGTCAGAAGATTGCAAGAGTGCCTGTAAGGAACATGTCATAAATGTAGATTTCAAAAGGCCTCTGAATTTGATTGTGCACAGAAGTCAGCTGAAACAGAGAATTGGAGCATTTCTAAGATTAAAAACTTTATTTCAGCAACAAGTATTTGCTTATTAGTTCAAAAGGGAGAGGTGAAGTGGCACTAGATTGCCCATAAATATTTGGAAAGAAGTCTGAAAATAAGTCCTGGGAATGTCAGTATGGACATTTGTAAGTTTTGTATGATACTGTGGCAGGCCCAACCAAGAAGAGGCACAGTGGAATGGAGAAGATAGGTCGTACATGGAAGAGCTTACATTGACCAGCTGGGTTTGAGACTCCTTTTTCTTTGCTATTTGGCCTCATAATGTCTATACATGCAAACCTAGCTTCACTGTTACTATTATCAGAACAATACCATAATTTACTCTTTGATCTAAAATTCTCACTTCATGACTGCTCCAAGAAACGATGTTGAGGTGGAGCAGCAGGAGGAGTCTCTTGTAGAGTGCTTCCTCCCTGGAGCAGGAGGTGCGTGACTGGAAGCCAGAGCTGGCTCCTCAATCTGCTTCCCAGGGCAGACAGTTTAAACAGACCTTGTGTATGAAAACAAATAACAGTTTTAGGAAGCTGAAACTAGATCGTGTCTCTTGGTTCATTAGCTCTAGCCCACAGCTCTCTCAGACACTACTGCCTGAAAAGCCCTTCCAGAAACTCATCAAGTGCCATCTTCCAATCTGCTGGGATTTTTGGCTTCATTGTTAAAGAGCTGATCCAGGACCTATTTTTGCTTAAACACATTTGTTGTGTGTGTGCTTAACTCCTTCCAGCTTTAATCTTCTGAGCATAAGAAAGTGGAAATCTTCCAGTCCTTTCTATAGCAAAGAGCTCCCACACTCTTCATGTCATCATAGCACCCATTCACAATATGTTTTTTAGGCTAAGTTCATCCTTCTTGAACTGGGATGGCCCAAAATGTGTGCAACATTCCAGTTTAAAACCCTTTCACTACTTATAAGAACTTGTTAATAAACAGCAGTTTACCCAGCTGATGATTTGATGGGAAAGACAAGATATGCTTTCAGCTCTCAAAGGCTCTTGGGTCATTTCTTGCTCTAAAAAACACAACTAAGAATATATGGCAAGACCATTGGTGTGTAAATAATTACAACACACTCACTGCTGAGCCCTTGAGTTTGCATTTCTGGTTAGATTGATTGCTCATTGAAAATATATGGGCTTACTTCTGAAGACGTAATGTATTCAATGACAGTTCTGAACTCATGGATACATTCCCTTGATCTCTTTTTAGTTTAACCTGTGAGAAAATGAGTTTTCTATAACGATCCTGTTTGATTATCTGTTAATATTTGTATTAGTTTGTACAACAGTATGCTGACCGTGGAAAACTATTAATTATGTCCATATTTTTTAGGATAATATTAATTAGCCTTCATGGTAAATTAAGACCTTCCCTCCAGTAGTGCTAAACTGACACCATCTCAAACATAATATTAACTTAAAGTGATGACAAAGAAACGCTTTTCATCTAGTGTGTGGTCTTTAAGCAGAGAACCAGACAACAAACTGTTCCAAGCTTGCTTGCTTGTGATATAAATAATGATGATTTTACTCCTCAGTTGCTTTTTCTTGTGTATTCTCTTCTTGCTTTCTCTCCTTGCATTTTAAGATGATTGGGGCACAACAAATGTCATCAGCAAGTAACTTGGCCCAACAGGTGTGTAACTGTGGACCAAAACTGTCAGTACTGGGACACAAGAGCCACACTCATTTTATGCAGCACATTTTGTTCTATCTGCATTTTGGTTTAGTCTGATTCAAAGCACCAAAAATACTAAGAATCTGGCATAAGCCACATTTTCCCCTTTTCAATTAGCAACAAGTCCCTTTTTCTCCAAAAATATGCAGTTGGACATTTTTATCATTTTCTGCCAAACATGATGTTATTTTGGATTGTGGTTTTTCATGAGTAAATAATTTGGGGCACATTGGGCATCTCTTTCCGCCTTTTTTAAATACTGTGGAAGCTTGTTGCCATTTTGGAGCAAAGTAGCACAAAGTGTTGCTCAACACTAGCTTATTCCACAGAATTCACTTAATTTACTTGAAATCTTCCCATAGATTTGTTCACCTAATTGGTAACATGTGAATATATCTTATTAGACATTTGCTTTTTGCCATTAAGTATGGAACACTTTTTGACAGCCACTGTCGCACAGGGTAATGTTTGTGTGTAGTAGATGGAGGCCTAGCAATTTCATATCATCCTCTACCCCAGAGAAACAAAAAATGATGATTCTTGATGCACACAGATGCTTTTTATCTTCAGGGAAATACCAGGCAACTCTCTTTGCACCAGCCTCTGATGCTGTTAATGTTCATAATTACTATATGTTTTCATAATAGCATATTAAGTTTTTTTCTTCTTTATTAGCATTTTCATTAGCCTTTGTTTACTTCCTAAAATGAACCCAAGTTCATTTTAGTTTGCTTCCTTTCTTTCTTAACTTTTTCTCATACTAGTAATTACCAGCAGGTTGCTTTACTTTAGGCTAGAAAATAGACTTAAGTTAAGTTCTTTTTAAGGTTGGGAGCTGTTTAAGCAGGTCCTGCACTTGGCTCTCAATTACACATTGCTACAGGCTGGGGGAAGAATGGCTGGAAAGCTGGCAGCCCAGTAGGCATTGAGCAGTGGGGACACATGCCATGCCAGACCTTGATGAGAAGGATAGCCTTCTGTCCTACCAGAGGGCCATCCAAGAGGAGAAAATAGGCCAAGTAGCCCACAGATGATATGAGTCACAGAATGTTGAGGTTGTATGGTTTGTTTAATGAATTGGATTTAACATCATGGGCAAAAAAGCTTTTAAAAATGTGTTTATACATTCAAGTTATTATAGTAGTGGTGCTAATCAAGGTGCCCTGTTTTCTCCGATGCTTTCAACAGATGATTGAAAAGTCTGTTAGAGGAATCTTTATGGTTCTGAGAGGAGGGGGAAATGTTGGAGTCAGCAAGTCAAGAGTCTCTGTGAATTCTTCTGAGAGAAATCAGAGTGCAGGGATTGAATTAAAGCCTTTGGATGGATTGAAGTTTGTTAAGCCACTCACACATAAAGTAGAGGTGTAAGTTTAAGTTTTAGAATAAGCAAGTGAGTAAGTAAGTAGAATGAGTTTTAAATGCTTTTAGTAAGTAAAAGGTCTTAGATGCCTGAGTAGAAGTGGAAATTCTAGTGAAGGTTGAAAAAGATAGTCTTAGATACTGATGTATCCATGGAGGCTCCAGGAACATAGTTTTAGACATAATAAAGCTATTGTAAGAATATTGCTTACATTTTTCAGATAGAACTGTAGAAGGTAGACTGTATGCATAGTTTATATGTAGTCTAGTGTGCTAAGAAACTAGAATTCTAATAGGTTAAGAAGTAATGGTCTGAGTTGGTGTCTTACCTTGTTGGGAAGTTTCTATATAAGAACATGCATTGGGAAGAGCTGGTGCTTTTTGCCATTGCTTTGCTTTGCTTTTGTTCCTGCTCTCTCGCCATCATCATCAATACCCAAGAAGAAGACAGGAGCTGCCCAACTTCACCGGCCCTGCTGGGACCACCGGGAGCAGCTTCTGCTTCTGTTTCGGACTCTATGCCAAAACTTAGCATGGACTTCAGCGTCTATGAGTCTTTTGCTATTGAGACTGATGTGCTTCTGCAATAAACAACTTCATGCTTGGCTCATTAAAGAAGACAAACTGATAAGTTGGTGCCAAGAGCGCTGGAGAACTAACCCCACAGGACCTGAGGGTGCTGGTCAGCAGCTGGCTGAAAATGAGCCAGCTTGTTCTCAGGCAGCCAAGAAGGCCAGTGGCATCCTGGCCTGTATCAGCAACAATGTGGCCAGCAGGACCAGGGCAGGGATTGTCATCTGTACTCATACCTGGTCAGGCCACCTTGAACCCTATGTCCAGAATCCTATGTCCAGTTTTGGACCCCTAACAATAAGAAAAATATTGAGATGCTGGAGTGTGTCCAGAGAAGGCAGTGGAGCTGGTGGAGGATTTGCAAACAAGTCAGATGAAGAGATGCTAAGGGGGCTGGGGTTGTTTGGGCTGGGTAAAAGGAGGCTCAGCAGGGACCTTATCACTCTACAACCACCTGGAGGGAGGATGTGGCAATGTGGAGGGCAGTCTCTTCTCCCATGTAGCAAGTCACAAGGGAAGAAGAATTGGTCTCAGGCTGTGCCAGGGGAGGTTTGGATTGGATATTAGAAAAAATTTATTCCCAGGAAGGTTTGTCGAGCATTAGAACAGGTTGTCCAGGGAAGTGGTTGAGTCATCACCCCTGGAGGTACTTAAAAGATGTGTAGATGTAGCACTGGGAACATGGTTCAGAGGTGGACTTGGCAGTGCTTGGTGAATAGTTGGACTTAATGATCTCAGAGGTTTTTTTCCCAACCTAAATTATTCTATGATCCAAGTGTTAGCTGAGTGGTACCACCTCTCTGTGAATATAGAGGCACCAGAGGTTCAGAGGCTGTAAAGTATGTGTGTCACTTGCCAGGGTCAGGCACCCAGCAACAGGTAAAAGTTCCTGTACAGTCAAGGCAGGGTGATGCATGTCCAAAGTTTATATCTGCACAAAAGGCTGTTTTGGCCTCAGGCCTGTTTATGTCTAGACTTCATTGTTTATGAAAAGAAGACTAAAGAGTGAAAATAACCTCTTCTTTCTGAGGCATCTAAATGTAGGATGAATTTTAGGAAATTTTCTTTGCATCATCAAGAGATATCCAGTGGTATATCAGATGTACCACGCACAGACCTTGTGAAAGCCTCAAGAGTTAATGCAAACCCAGGAGCTTACATATGAAAGCAGTGAGAACATTAAGAAAGACAATGCTTCAGCCTATCAGTCTTGATAAAGGCCACGATGGGCAAAAATGTCAGCTTTATGTGTGTTCCAGCCACTCTCAATCAATCTAGTTTCGTATGTAGGTTACTGAGTGTGTCTTCCCCAAAGCCTTGAAGGCTTTAAATCTTGTGCCCAGAGTGATGCCATTATTTTCATGATAAAATTGATCCAGGCAGACATCAACTTTCATTTTCATGGTACCAGACTGGTGGGATTGTACTTTTCAGCTCAATGATTCTAGAAATTCACATTGCAGTGGTGATGTATTAAATTGATTCTCCTTTGCTTTATATATCACTAACACTGCACAGGGGAAGTGATTTTTTTTTATTTTCTGCCCACATTTGGCATGATGTAACTGAATTGCTCAAAACCAGGGGAATTTAATAATCTTTCCACAAGGTCTTACAGTGAATGTAATTAGGGTGTTCTAATTCAACCATTGTATTATTAAATGTCCTGAAAAGGATTCAGTGGTTAAATGAAATGAGAAAAATTGCATTTTAAGGCCTGATGTGTAGTATGCCTTCCCTGATTCCTTGTTTATTCCCACATTTGGTTCTGTCCCTTTTTTACTCTTGAAAGTTCCACCACCTCTTCTGTAGCCTCTACTGCTATCATATGCTGTATTTATATCTTATCTCATGTATGCTTTTTTGTCACCTCATCTTTTCCCACTTCTCTCTCAACACTTGCACCTCTTGTTCATCTCAAGCAGACTTCATCTGCAAGTTGTCCTATCCTTGGCTTCTTCACCACCAGTAACTTGCCAAATCCTCAAACAGTAGCACAGTCCTGGGCATCACAAAAGTGAACTGCAGGACAAAATCACTAAACGTCTTCAGTGCTCAAGAGAAAATGGAAAGAAACCTGCAATCAGTTAAGAACATGGGTTCAAGGGAGCAGACACAAGGTTCAAGCACAGTGCTGTCCAGTTTGGTGGCTACTTTTCATGCCAAGCAGCATGCTGGAGTGGACAAGGCAGAAAGCAGCTCTCAACACTACCACAGTTCTCAAAACCCCTGGGCATCTTCAGGCCATCAAACATTTTGAATTTATATCCATCTGCTTGTTAGACACTGAAATAACCTTTCACATACTGTGACCCTGAAGAATTTACCCATAGATTTAAATCTTCACAGACTCACAGGGAGTCAATCAATGCATGCTGTCACCTGCAATTCCATTCTATGTTACAGATTCCTTCTCAAAAAAAGGTATTTCATTTAAATTAATTTCATAATTTAGCAATTAATTTTGTTTTAAAAGTTTAATTTTTCATTTTTCCTGGAGTATTTTATAGACATAAACACCCACCTCCATATTTATATGCCAGTGTCATAGCATCTTCATGCATCCCTGATACCTAAAATTATTGTCTTTGTTGCAAGGAGAATAGTATTCACCTTAAATCCTTGAGGCATTGAGAACATTTCCAGGGGATGACTTTTGGTTTCTGCAGAACCCTGCTGCTTCCATCTCTATCAAAGTCTGTGACAGTTCTCCTGAGGATTTGCTTCTGCAGAATCACAGGTGTTAATTCTCAGCAACTCTGCATGTCCAACCTGCTGTGAAAATTACAGAAACTCAGAGTTGTTCTAATTTCTTCTGTGCTTCCCACTGCCTCTGAGGGAGCAGCTCTCCAGCATTGTCCCATTTCTTCTCCCTGTTTCCTTCTCTGATGTCTCTTGGACTTTATAAGGGAAATAGAAGTCATAAGGATGCATATCTTCCAAAAGCAGGGAGTCTCTGAGTGCAACGGCTGCATCCTACTGTGAAGATCCACTGCCAATAAAGCACCTCAATCTAAGCAAGTTAATACAAAGATTCCCTTGAGTAGCAGAGTCTCAAGTCCATTTTCTTCATAGAAATAATTGTTTAATCAGCTTGGGAAAGTGTGAGTAATGTTGATGTTAAATTCTGAAAGGGTAAGATGGAAAATTCCTTTCCTTATTGAACAATGTTTCTGCTATTCATGCAGATCTCTTATGCTTGTCTGAAACACAGAGGAAGATTAGAGTGTTATAAACATTTCCCATTTCACTAGCTGTGTACTGAGGTTTCATAGCTAAACTTCTCCAGGCTAAGTCCATAATTTAAATGACGCTGGAATATCAAAACAAATCAAGCTTTCCTTCCCAGGACCACAGGATGCCTGAAAGTCTAGATCCACACTCAAAATTCCAAGAAGCTTAAATGTGGCCACATTATTGATTAAAAGAGTGGAGTTTTCCTTGTTTCACTCCCTAAGTCTGGTGGCTGCTTAGGTTCTATCTAATATACAGAACTATTTGAGTGGGAAGCCATTGCATCAGGGCTGCAGAGAGCATTATCTATCATACTTGAAGCAAGTTCATTGACACTTGAGGCTTTTCAGGCCATTCCAAATTAATATAGTTCAAATTCTGCTCATTTATTGGTAGGAATATTCTGATCAGTCATATACCAGACTCCATGCTGGTGCTTTCAACACCCACACCCTTCCCATCCTCTAGAATCTCCACCTTTATTTCACTTCTAAACTATCAATCTTCATTCTTCTAGCCCTCTCTTTCATCGTGTTTTCCTTCAAATTTATTTTTCCTTCCCTTTTTATTTTCTTTCTTAACCTATTAAAACATAAATTGGACTAGCATGACATTTACCTCTGCTGTGACATGTATCTTCTTGGTAGTCCACATCCCTTCCCAGTACTGTATCTGGATTGTTTTTATCGATTTATGGCATAGATTCTATTCCACTGCCCAGGCAATGAAACACAATAAGGCCTGATTTTTAGGTTGCCCTTTATGATTATAGATAATTATTACTTATGATTAAGAATATTGAAATTTCCAGAACATTCTTTCTTCTAAGATCTTGATCCAAAGATCACTGAAGCTAGAGGAAGGACTTGTGCTGATGCGAATGGTCCTTACTTTAGACCTGGGCACTCTGGTTAGTATAGGCCAAAATGAAAACTCAACACTTGGGAAGTTAATGTGTACTAAATCAAATCTTTTGAGGATGAGTCATCACTATACTCAGCTCTGCTCAGTGACATTTAATAATAGTGTTACAGATTTCCCAAAGTAGCCTTTTATATCTGCACAAAAATGTAAAGAAGCAAATACTGAACCAGCTTGTTGTATAATGAAGAGGGTAGAAATTGTACAGCTTTTACCACTGTGATTCTTTCATCTCCCTTCAATTTAGCATTCAGAGTTGGTGCTTTTGAAAGAGAAAGAAGTTTTCTTGAGGGATAACAACACTGCAGGGCTCAGAATTACACAGCTGAATAAGAATATTGAGAAGGCTGAATACATCTCCCAGACAAACACTTCCAAGTAACCACCACTGGTAACCAAACATAGTCCCCCAGCCCATCTCAATGAGAATATGGTTTCCAGAAAGTACTGGTTCATGCAGCACTGTTGCAATAAAAATATTTATTTATAGACTTCTAATAGTTTCTTTGCCACAGTTGCAAATTCTGACTTCATTCTTGCACCTCACTAGGGTATTATTTGCTTATGGAGGAAGTACAGAAATACAAGGCAAAACAACCCATTAAATACAAAAAAAAGGTCTATTGGATTTCATCACTTGCTGCACACTACTTTCCAAAGGATGATGTAAAGCATCAAACCAGAGTTGTCTTATATATAGTGCAAGTTCTGGGAGTTCAGATGGTCTGGTAGGTGCTAACTTTTCCCAAAATCATGACCTGGTATTGGAAGATAAGTTTTGCTGAGTTCCCTGAAGTCATCCCCACTGGGAGCTGGACCTCATTTGGCATTTTGTGGGTTTTGTGTTGGCTGCTGTGCACAGAAGTCTCTCTGCCTGTTCAAGCTCTGAGAAAAAAGAATTGGTAAAGGCTCCCAGATCTTTTCTATATGAAAGAGCTCAAAAGTGAGATTGAGGTTTTTTGGTGTTTGTTTGTTTGTTTGTTTGGGGTTTTTTGTTTGTTTTTGTTTTTTGTTTCTGTTTTTGTTCTTGTTTTTTAATGCCAGCACAGGGAAAAAAGATGAAGTGGATGGGCACAGTGTAGGGAGAGATGTTTAGTAGTGCTGGAATCAGAGCAACTCTACACTTTAGGATAGCAGTAAGACAAAAATCCACAATGAAACACAGTCTTACAACTTCATGTGAGACTGACTAGATCACTATGAACATAGTGATCACCAAACCACTGCAAATATATTGGTGACTGTAAACAAACATTAGGAGTCTTATGCCAGGTTTAAAATGGAAGTATCCCTATGGTCATACCTATTATTTAGGAGAACGAAGATGATCAGCGACCCATTGTAATGCTATGATGCAAAGGAGACTCAGTCAACAAGTTCTTTTTGTTTTTCAAGTACCAAGGAATATAAGATTAAATAATCACAATAGAAATAATTTGTGATGTGGCTTGGAATTCCACACACATTAAGCAGTGCAGATCTTTAGTCTTCCACATCCCACTGAGGAAGGGAGATAAACAAATCTGGGAAAGCACAAAATGATCAGATGCTCCCACACGCTGCATCTCTGTGTCAGCTGTAACACAAGGGCTGTTTTTCAGACATGGGAAACAACTCCTCAGATTAGCTACTCTGACCATTTGCAAGAAGAAGTGTAAATTGTAGCTTTACTTGGTTTTAAGTCAAATTTTTAAAAGAAGGTTCAAGATGCAACGGTGACCCTTTAATAGTGACTATAATGCATTCAAATTCAGTGTCCTTTCAGAGGGAAAAATGTCTAAAGATCACACTAAGTAACACTTGATTTTTAAAAGCAGAGCTATAGAAACATCAACAAATAATTTAAAGCAAAATAAAGAGGGCTTCTGTAATATAAAACACTTTTGGTGTTGTGGAAGATGTCTAAAGACTAGATATCAGAGGCTCAGGTTAAAGATATGTTACTCCAAAAGATTCAAACATGCTAGTTTGGATAAATGCTAGAATAAAGGAGGCAATTATAAGTAAAAATGCATTTTAAAAAAAAAAAAAAAAAGGGGGGGGAATTCATGCATAGGTGAAGAAACAGGGGAGAATACAAATGTTTAAATTTATAGTATTCATCTAAATTTTATATATATACATGCTAAGATATACTAATGAAAGCAAGAAAGACTGAGAAGCATCTGCCTCTAGTAAGAGGCAAAAAGAAAGAAAGGGAAAAAATGCAAAAAAACCTACAAGAAAGTTCGTGGGATCAAAACTCATCAAAGGGAAACACATAGCAAAATCTACCCAACTTATTTGTATTAGCATGCACATCAGAAGCTAGAAAGTTTTCACACCTCACACATGGGGAATGAGCTTGAAAAATGTATTACAAAAAAAGGATCAGTGAAGATGTTTCAGGGAAAATTAGTAATTCAAATCATAACAAATCAGGAGGTAGGATTTTTTAACCCAAAAGCTCTGAAAGAACTCAAATAGGAAGTTGATCACCACCAAATTTAGCTTGAATCTTAGTTTATCTGACAGTCCTGTTTCATAACACAGGACTGAAAAATAGCACATGACACAGTCTTTAGGAAAGCCTTGCAAGGGCGATTTTAAAAACTACAGAGCAGTAAGCCTTACTCTGGCACCAGGAAAATGCCTAAAGCCATAGCAAAGAGTGGAATTGACAGACATGGGGCTAAGCCAGTTTAGGAAAGAGTCAGCACCTGTTAGTCTTCCTGAATCTGTTTTGAAGAAGTCAGTGAGCACACCAGTGGGTGGTGTTCAGTTCACTTAGTAGGGTTTATTCATGGCTACAAAGTGTCTCCGACTTCCAGCCCGCAAACCCGCTAGGCTTTGATGGAAGATGGATGGATGTCTTTTCTGCCTTTATAAGGCATCACATGAGGATTTCCCAAGGCTCTCAAGGACATTCCTGTCTCTACCAAAGCAAATGGGAGTCTTATTAGAAGCAGGATGAGGCTGGGAGCTTTTAAGCATTTTCTGTTCTGTTTATGCATTTGCAGTGGCACATCTTTCCTCCTTCATTTATTATCTTTCTTGACTTTCTTTAATGAGTTATTTTTATTTGAATTCTATTTTTCTGTTGCTTATCACCCCAAGTGTCTCTGCAGGAGAGTGGGGCATACTGTGCCCTTTGTAAATTAAGTATTAATTACATGATTAATTATTATTATGTGCAGTTCCCTGGAAGGTTTTGTACAAAGACAGCTAAAATGCATATATTCTCCAAGGTATGTCTGCAGAGTGATTATGGACTTCACACTTACACAAAGCTATTGATTTTTCTCATGTACTCTAGGTCTATAATACCATATTCTGTTCCAAATAGACACTATTTTACTATGTTCTTCCTCTTTATGATCAAGTTTTGTATAAAATTTTATGGAAAGGGTAAAAAAAGGAAGCTATACAATTTCTCACACATAGACAGAAATTTGTTTCCTGAAAAAAAAACTGTTCCCTTGGGAAGCAGAGAAATTGTGCTTAATCTTTGTTTTCATTAGTTGCCCTATATTGCCATTTTGCTTTCACACATTACTGTAATGGCATTAATGAACCTTGCAGGCAGTGAAAGGATTTGCACTTGTTGGTGAACTCATAAGAAACATTGCAGGTATTTTTAAGGAAAGTCTACTTTGACAGTGGTTACCCCACAACAACAGCTTGAGTCCATGGGGAACTTACATTCTGATTTATTTCAGAGGCACTTGTGACCCTTTTGGATTTTTGTGCCTCCCAGTTTTCCTTCAGAAGCTGAAGAGCAGTGGCTGCATGTAGGAGGATCAGTACAGCCCTCCCTGGGCTCAGGGACACCCTGCACTTCTGGGGGTTGTCAGCACTCAGAGGAATATCCCTCAGAACATTTCTTCCATTTGGTAAAGCTGTGAAGGCAGATGCTTCTGAAAACCCCAAAAGACAGATGAAGTGATTGCCATGGAAATTCAGAGTGAAAGAGAGGTACAGACAACATGGGCTGGAATCTCTTCTCCATTAGGCTTCTCCAGTATGGCAGGCCACAGTCCTGGTGAGCACAGACACAGAAAATGGGGCTTCCTGCACCAGGAAGAGTTTGCCTGCATCTTCCTTCTGTCTGACTCAAGCACAGTTCTGTTCTCCTCCTGATCCTCACATGATGGTGGTGAAGGGGGGG
>VXBI01003132.1:374636-439206 GCA_013397375.1 Toxostoma redivivum
AAGATCTTTGTTAAAAGATTCAATTTGAGAGAGAAATTCACATTCTCATCAGTACTGGAAGTTTATCTAATCCTATCAAACCTCCCTGCTATTGTCATAACAGATGTTCACCAGCAATAATCAAAACAATACAAAAACATGCAACATCCCCTCCCTAGGGTGAGGGACGTTCTGATTTGTAGATTAGGTATTTTTTTAAGACAAATTGTCATCAATTTCTCTAAAAATGATCTTGTTTGACAATATGCAGGTAAAGAACAGTCTCCTCTTTATGTAAGACTATGGATTCCATTTGCCTCACTGACAATTAAGCCCCTACCCTAGAAGGAAAAATCCATCTACTTCTATGTCTGTTCTTTAAACCATCTGACACTGAACATTTTGCTAAACCACCTCAGTCCCATTTGTCAGTTGGAGCCTTTGTGTGATTCTTGTAGGCACATCAGAAGCTATATTAAAACCTTCTTCTGCCCTTCCTGTGGTCCAGGCTATGGACAAGTGAAAACAAGTGATTACAAGCACATGCTTGTAAATGTTGGTACTGTTATTTTATTTTGTGTATAGCTTCTTTTTTAAAAAAGCTTTTGTACAACCCGTGGTTTTGCAGTAACAACCTTTGATTAAGTAGATAATTTTGTTGCAAATCATGTAACTAATCTTTTCCAGTTATTTATGTATGGTTACATGCAAAAAATAGTTACCATATTAATAACTGTAGTGTGGTGACAGCAGGACGGTCTGAGTGGCCCAAGGGTCAGTGTCCAACTCTGATCAGGTTCAGATATAGATTTGGTACAGGCATTGATACCTGAGCCACATAAGACTCATATTTCTGTCTTGAATATGAGGCTGGAGAAAGTGGATGTCTGTGCCTACACCTGCACTCCCACTGAGACAAGGTAGAAGGAGAGAGCCAAGGCAGAAGGAGAGAGCCAAGGCTGCCCTTTCCTCCTGACATATAGGTTAACTGCTGCCAGGTAGCAGCCAGTGCTGAAATGTGGTACAACAGGCAAACAAGAGCAACCCTTTCTAAAATGACAAAATAGCACAATACAGCTGCCACCACAGAGTTTGCAAGTCCCATTAGGGAGATGGGAAAACACGGATAGAGAGGAACCAAGTAAGCCATACTTTAGGTGCTTGGCAACCAATAAACCCTCATTTGGAGGAATCGTCCCTAGCTGACATACTTGTACAATGAGCTAGAGATCTGAACAGGAAATCATACAGGGAGCCAGAGCAAAAGCAAAACTTCTTCCTTCCAAGCAGCTTTGACATGTGAATGTCAATGACATGTGAATGCTGGAGTGGGACACCTTCAGCCCACAGCTCATTCTGTCCACCAGAGCCAATGCAGGGAAGGAGAGTGACAAGAGACATGAGCACCAGGGCTCAAGTGTCAAGCCAGCTGCCCTCACTTGCCTTCATCCCTAGATTTGAGGCACTCTCCCATAACATATCCTTCAGTAGCACATGAAGCCAAAACACCATCCCAAGGCATGCAGATGTGCTGAACACAGTCGCCAGAGACAGAAAGTGGCAGGAGAGGGAAGGTATTGCAGGCATTGCAGCAAGGGAGTGGGGTGTGCACCAAGAGACAGCAGCAACACCTCCACTGCCCTTCCATGGGGCTGAAGAGATCATCCTCAGCTCCTAAAGCTGGCACTGAGACAGCCCAGACCCCTGCCCCACCTCTGCCCCTCACATCAGGTGACCCCACCACACTGCAATGCCACCCAGTAGCTTGGCCAAGTCCTGGCTCCTGCCACCACCTCAGCAGCACATCCAGGAACAGCCAATGGTAAATATTGGTTGTAAAGGAGGGAAGTTCATGGGCTCAAACTTTAAGTTCTGTCCCTAAAATGAATTGGAAGCATCTGGCTGTTTTGCTGTTGGTGGGTAATGATGCAGCCCTGTCGCAAGCCCAGATGTGATTCTACACTCCTGCAGCTGTTCTGGTGGGAGTTTCAACACCCGAAACATCTGCTATTGGGAATCAGAGGCGCGATACTTACATGATCTTTTAGGGCTGTTATTTTTGTATGTTTGCAATTTTGTTCTTGCCTTTCCTTTGGAAAATGTGTTCTATTTATGTAACACCACTTTCTGTTCGCCCAGTAGTGACCACTCCCCCAGTGAGGGTGTCCCCAGCTAAGGCTGTTCTGCACGTCTGCAGCGGTGTGCATGAAACACAGCAGATTCACATGTCACAAATGAGCTTTATGGGGGCTGAATCTGCAGAACAGTATGGTCTGTCATGTAAATATGTATGTAGGGAGCTGCTAAAATGAAATCATTACTGTCTGCTGCATAAATATGTATCTAGACCATCTTAATGATACAGAAATGTCCATCTATCAGGTAATTACATACTTAGTCTGTGAGAAAAAATGCTGTTTTGACATCCAGTAGTTATTTAAATCCATTTTAAAAAAATTCATCAAGGCAAAAGAGATGAGAAGCCCATACCGTCACTTTACAAGGACAATAAAGAGAAGATGGAAGCTTTCAGTAGAAAGTGAATTCTGAGCTGTGGGGAGGTGGTGAAGCCTTATAATGCCCAGACTTATCTATTTAATTTTGTAGGGAAAAAAAACGCAGTCAGACTGGGACCTCTAAATACCAGGATTAATCCTGAAGTGAAAGTTCATTATTGTATTACTCAAACCCATTAGAAACAGATTTTCTAATGGAAATGCTGACTTTGCACTGTAACACAAGCAGTTGATAAAATAATTTCTTATTTCCTGTTACCATGGACAGTTAATACACTGGAAAGAAACAGGACCTGGAAAATTTATACAAGAAACCGTGTCATGCCATTTCTTACTATGCTGTTAATTACAGTTTGGTTCCCACTGCGTGACTTGGTGCAGGTTTGCCAGCCCCTGCATCTGGAAGTCATCCCTTGCCCTCCCACTTCAGGAAGTTATTCCTACACCTTTTAGGTGCTGCAGAGGATGTGCTACCCCACCAAGTCTTCTGTGTACTGATTGAGACCCACGAAAGCAGTAATCATCATGCCTCTGGTCCTTGTGTTATTGTAGAGGAGCAAGGGCAGGGAAGCCGTGGTGGGGGTCACAGGGCTGGTGGCAGGGTCTGTCTGCATGGAACTGGCAGGCAGCACAACACCCAGGGTAGAGAGGAAAAAGCCAAAATAGGTGCTAAGAGAAGTTGGGAAGACCAAGGACAAGGAGGCGGAGGCAGCAAAATCATGGGGGCAAGTGTCAAGGAATGAGAAAATGGAAAGGTTGGTCAGAAAAGGAAGGGAGGGAGGAAGGGAGGGAGAGAGGAAGGAAGGAAAACTGCTGCCCTCAGAAATATTGCCTTATTCATGCACTGTACGGTGGGGCTGTCTTCTGGACAGAGTTAGGGCTCCTGGGACAAACTGGGAAGCCTTGAATTATCCACCCCAGCATAGGGAAACAATGAGGTAATGGAGCTGACAAGAGAGACAGGGGAGTAAAGGGAAAGGCACATCAAAGACATCAAGCAGAAATATTATCTTCGTTTGCAGTATGGGACAAAGCCCCCATCTCACTTTTCCATGTTTTGTTTGGATTATTTTCAAGCGAGGCACCCTGGGTTGCTTGCTACCTCTCGAGCAAAGAAACTCCAGCAAAGCAAGTCCAGCTCCTCACTTTGGCATCTCAGTCAGCAGTAATTTATATTGCTGTTCCTCCTTAATAAAATCCATCGTGCACTCCAAAAGAGTAACTAGGACACTTAGTTTTTATTCCACATGCATCTCATTTGTCTTCAGTAGGTTCTTCCATAATCTCATCATTATTGCAATCACCCTCTGAGGACAGCTGACTTGCATTAATCAGCTAGGTCTCTCATCCCTCACTAGATTCTTTACAGTTTTACTGTGCCCTTGGGCATCCTAACTTTACTTGAAAAATTAATAAACCTCCCCTCTCTTATCTTACCTTATTAATGTCTGTCTTTGTAACCCATTATCCCTGCATCTCTTCAGTGACCATTTGAGGATGTGGTTACCACCAAAGGATTGTGCCCTGGTGAGGCAGCACACGAGAGTGCCCTACATAATTGAAAAAAAAAAAAAGAAAATGAAAAAAAAAGAGGGGTGGGGGTGATGAGAAAAAGAAGGAAAAGGACCATGAAAACTTTCAACCAACAGTATTGTTTACAAGGGAGAATAAAAATATGGGAGATGCTAAGAACACCGTATAGACTATTCAGATTCTTCAAAGAGCTCCTTTTTGCCTTATTCCTCATGTCATGTAAGCAGCTTCTCATCCTTCAGTCCCTCCATGCATGCCCCAGCTCCCTCCCATCCCTTCCTGCTCCCCTTCCCTCTCACGCACCCTATTAAACCTGACTCGCTCATTTTGGATGTTTTGAAATCCTGGTACATTAATCACTTGTGTTTGCACACACTTTATGTGGGTTGTTGGTCATGGTCTGTAGTTATACTGGCTGTCTCCCCTGCTTACTTAAAAGTACAATCCAATTGAAAATAAAGATTTTGCAGGTTTGCTCATTTCACACAGCGATAGCAGCTGGTAAGTGTCTTTTGCAATTCATCAGAGGCCTCCCAGACCACCTGCTCTTGGCATCCTGCAAACAGCTGGCTCTGTGTAAGTACCATAAGCTATTATCTTACTCAATAAATAATGAAATAAAGGAAGAAAGCAGGACAAAACTACGTCTTTGTAAATAACATACATTCATGACTGGCATCTCTCCTGTTTCAGAGATTAAGAAAATCAAGTCAGGATCCTTTGCTGGCTTTAGCAGTACCTTCGCATAGAAGATGAAGATAAATCAACACCAATACATAGGGCTCTGTATTTTCTTTCTTTCTTTCTTTTTGAAACCTGCTCTATTTCTGAAAAGGCCATAGAGAGCTTTTATGAAACTTCAGCTAATGTCACCAGATGTCCCACTACTGAGAGGTGACTCTTGGTCTTTGAAAGACTGCCCCACTTAGATTTTTTTTTTAATGAACTTTTGTCCTCTCTTTCTGGTCCCAAGAGTAGATACAAGGTCACTTTCTCCTCCCCAATGCTCTGCTGCCCATGAGACTGCTGCCAGGTGTCCTCCAGGCTGGGGGAAGAGCTGCCAGCTTGTCCATCAGGAGACAGGTTGGAGCTAAGGTCAGAAAGGCCATGAGTCACTGGAGCTGGAGCATGAAACGCATCCCTGTGACTGGGAAGCAGCTTCAGAGGTGAGAAGGAAGAAGTAGATGATGGGGGAAACAGTGCCAGCATATTCCCTCTGAAGACGAATAAAGGTTTTAATAGGAAAGTGCTGCATTTTGGGCACAAAGCCTGTATCTCATAAGGATTTTTATTTTTTAATCTATGAATTCTGCGAGGCGCATCTAACAGATTTCTTGCGCTGCAAACAAAGGCAATAAATAAATGCAATCTGTTGCATGAATGATTTATATCAACACAATTTAAATTTAGGGTCTGCTTTATCTTATTTTTTTAAATGGCCTCCTGTTTTATGTTTGCCATAAACTGAGGATGCGAGAGGTGGCAGTTGGAGACTTGACTGCCTGAGCAGTGGAGGAAACTGGGAAGTTCAGAGTCTGCCACGGTTTGCAGGCACAGAGCCACTCTTTCTCCTGCAGAGGAAAGCCTTGCTCTGCAGGATGCCTCATTGCCTTTAATGGCAGTCCTCCTGCAGGAAGGTATTAATCATTGCAAGAAAAGATGTCTGACCCCAGCTCCTGCTATTGTGAGTGAGGACAGGGAGAGGAATATTTAAAAGCCTGCTTTTAACATCCTGTAAAAAAAATACCTGTGATGGTTTTCAGAATAATTATCTCCTCCGTCTTGTCTTGCAACTAGCCTATGATATTTGGTGCTGAAACTGCAGACCAAGGTAGCATTCCTTCTCCTGAAATCAGATGGAGCAGCTGGCTGCAAAACTGGGGTGAAAGGGAAGGATCCCTAGTTTGATCCCATCTGTCCCAGGCAGCATGGCTGCACTGGCACTGGGATATTTCCCAGTTTGCTGCCCTCATAGACCAGTGGCAAGTTAATGCCTTCCTGACATGGCACACAGCCAGGAGGGGTGAGGCAGGTACTCTGCCTCAGAGACATGTCTCTGATGGGCCCCTTAAAATCCTGTGACTGACAGGGCTATGCCATACACTTCTAATGAAATATTTAAATATCCCAGGAAGCATGACAAATGTTCATGACATCCATGCAAGTTTTTCTGTTTCATGGCAACCTTCCTGCCCTTTCTGGTCTCTCCCTCCTCTTTTTTTCAAGAGCAGCTCTAGAGACAGCTCATAGGAGTTACAAAAAAAAATAGCCAAGTATGGCTTCTCCTTTTGGGAGATGCTGGGAACAAACAGCCACTAAGAGAAGTCTTGAAAAAAACTCTGGTGCAAACAGCACCAGTGTCTGGTTTCTGCTGATGCCTTTCTGGACTGACTTCCAAGCCTGCAACATGGCAGATCTCATCTCCTTGGACCATTGCTATTCCAGCATCACGGCAGCTCTTTCAGGCAGCATGGTTTTATGGAGGGAACCACTCACCCCAAGCCTCTGCAGGTAGTGTTTTCCTGTTAAAATGGGAGCAAAGAAGCAATGGGCTTTGAGAACTGATGAGCAGTTAGGCTGCTTTGATCAATCTGGTGAGATCTGAGGAGAAAAAAGGCAGGATGAGTAGCAGCACTTCTTTGGGTGTCAATGGGAACTGCAGAGGGTAGAGTGAAAGATCTAAGTCAGTCTCAGACACTGAACGTCTTGTGGCTCCTCTTGTGGCATTTATGAACTTTTAACACTATGAGGAGATGGAGGACACTATTTTAACACTATGAGGAGGAGTAGGACAAGAGATGAATCCTGTCCTACTGAACAGCATGTGGTATCTTGTGCTTGCATTGAGCTGTAGCCTGAAGCAAAAGCCTAGACCTAAATATTCTTCCATTCTGTGTATTTGATTTTCTTTATGCCCTATATTTTCCAGCTTTTTCTCTTTTTGCCATTAAGCATTTTCTGAAACTTGTGGCTAGAAGCTATACTTTTTATGATATTTTTAGTACACTGCATGGTTGTTTAAAGTGCACCTTATAAAACTGCAGTCCTCAGCCACCTCCCTATAAACTGGTTCTGTTTTACATCAGCCAGCTTCAAACCTTCCTTGCCATTTTTCACCCTCCACTTTTAATAACAAGGCAATCTGTAGCAACCATTTCTCTTGCATGTGGTGATACAGCCTACTCAGAATTCAAGACAGGAGCCTTTTACTTTCCTTTATTATTTCACCAAGACTAAAATCCTCCAGATACTATTTTCATTTTTAAGAGCAGCCTGGGTAAACACTGAAGATGGAATTAAGAATTTTGTTCTTGACAGAAAGGAGCTTGAATAAAATGAACATGGGATATAGCATAACCTAGCCAGGAACTGAAAAAAACCTAGTGATTCATTATGAGCACAGGCTCAGTCTATCATAACTTCATAACTCAGGCTCCAAACATCCTGAAACACATGGGCAGTTCAGATCTCATTTCTGGTCTAGCCAAATCTGTGGTTGAACTGGTCTTTCAATATTAATTTTGAGGAGTTTGGCTTTGCAGCCAGCAGATTTTGTTTTTCTATAGAAAACTATGATGGGCATCACTCAGAGTGTATGAGCTTTGGTTTACATCTGCTCTTCAACAGCAAGGATATTTCTTTGAGAGTTACGTGAACTACCATAAGCTCTGCAATATCATATTTTTCCTGATGATGTTGACTACTTCTTTTTCCATCAGGATGGAACTATACTAAGTGTCATCTCCTGTATGATACTGATGTCTCTAATTAAGATGTTGCAGTACTTCTATTGGAGACTGCCTAGAATACTCAGCCAAGAACAGAGCACCACAGCAGCAGGCACAAGGCATATATATGTAATAAGAAACTTAATGCTGTAAAAAAGTACCCATCAGTGAATCCCATTCATCACTTGTGCACCAGCCTCAGTGGGACTTGTTTTCTGCTTGGATGGGGAACACATGCTTTCAAAACCTCATTAGGGAAGAGACTGGGGATGCCAGAAAGGAAGCATTTTTGCTCTCTCTATCATGTTGTTGTTGTTATTTTGTTTTAGTGATATTTTTGCTGAGGGAATGGAGTGTCAAACTCTCACTTGTGGAAGTTCCTGGCAGTCACTTCTGAATATCACATACCACTCCAGCCCTTCAGTGCTTGCTTGCCTTTCTCCAAGTATCATCATGCACAAGGCAACATGTTTTTCAAGCTGCCTGCATCTGCCATTGAAACTCCCATACTTTAGTTAAAAACTAAAAGTAAATGAAGAATATGGAGTATCAATGGGAGGTAGCACTCAAGCTGATGGTGCAGCAGTGTTAATTACACAATACTTTTATTAAGCAATTCAGTGGTAATTCTTACTGCTATTCCTCCTTAATAAGATCCATTGTGCACCATAAAATAGTAACTAGGACACAGTTTGTATTCCACATGCATCTCATATCTCTTTAGCAGGTTCTTCCATATCCATAATCTCATCATTATTACTATTACCCTCAGAAGACAGTTGACTTGCATTAATCAGACAGGCTGCCATTCCCTTGCCAGATTTTCTGCAGTTTTATTGTGCTTTTGGACATTTTAATTAACTTGAAAAATTAATTAAAAATCTTACCTTATTAATAATATCTCCTACCTTCCCCCTACTCAGTAATCCATTAGCACTGTTTATCATCACTGACCATTCAATTCCAGAATGGTCTTGTAATGGGAGAGCACACCAGAATGCCCAGATAATGCTGAAATGGTGGGGTGACTCGAGACATCTTAAAGTGCTCGATTTTGTCTTAAAGTACACGACTGTCTAAGAAGCAAAACCAAATGGCTACAGCTCATTAAAGACAGTTCCAAATCCTTTCCACTCACAATACATCATAAATGCTCAGATCTTTCTTCCATGCTTGTACAGTTTTTTGGAGTTTGCCAAAGAATGGATTGAAGGAAATTAAATGAAAGCCAACTCACTGAGAGATGCCATGACACATCCCTGAAATGTGGTCACCAACCATACTAGTTACAATTTTACAATGAAAAAAAAGAAAATTAAACAGAGAGCTATAGAAATTAATAAGGATTCCATGGAAATTACTCTTAAAACATACGCAGTTTAATAGAGAAAAAAACCTTTCTACTGGTATTTTTTAAATAAGCTGCAGAACTCTGTAAAGAACAGTTGCCTCAAAGGGAAATTCTTTATGGTTGTTTAAAATTCACAAGAGATTGCAATTTTTTGTACAGAAAATAAAGTGCTTGTCAGAAAGGGTATTTTTCATGCATTTTTGTCTTTTGTGCCACATTTTCATCAATTGCCCACACTATTAATATGATTAAATCATTATTACCCTGGCATGAGCAGTTCCACTGGGCCAGCTAGACTAACAGCAAAGAAGAGCACACCATGCCACAAGGGTGCACATGCTTGTCCTCAACGCTTCTGTTAGAGGTGCCATCTGGGATCTCACCTCAGCTCTTCAGTTCATACACTGGGTGATGCCCAGACTGAAAGATTTGAAAATAAACCAGTAGATTTTTGATTCAGTGTACCATTATTTTTAATTGCCTCCTTTTAGTGACCATCCAACCATATGTCAGTAGAGTCACTACAAATTACCTCAGCTTTAAAACTTACTCAGTGTTGTATATTGATCTTCTGTTAAGAAGGGCCAAGACACACCTGAGCCAGTTCCTCAGGTTTTAGGAACAGGAGTCCTCAAGCTGCTGAAGTGAGAGATGATCACTCACCTTGGAAGAGCTCATCTCTCTTTTCCTTGGGAAGGAGAAAGGTAGCACCTGTTACTGTAATCATCCACATAGGGTCATCTATGAGGAAAATTAAAAATATAGCCAGGTTCCCACAAACATCACTTGTGATGCTGAACAGATTTCACAAAGAAATAGGGCCTGCTGAAAACCTGGTGAGATTTGAGCTTTACTTTCCTAAGAGTAAGGGAAGCTTGTCCCATGGTAAAAGCATTTGACCCATGGCTTGGGAGATGTGGGTTAAATTCCACTCATGGGTATCCTGTGTGTGCAAATAATTTAGATATTGCCTGTCACATTGCTCACCTGTAGTCAGAGCCATGTAAGCAGATATAACTAATACTACTACTCAAGGGCAAGAACTAGCAGCAGAGGAAAAGTGAACTCTTTAATGAAAATTTAAACCAAAAAGAAGTTAATTGTTCCCAACAGATAAAATTTAAATATTCTGAGCAAACACAGCACACCTGCAACTCCTCCCAAACAGGACAATTCCAAGAGCTCTCAGTAAATGACAATGATCCAAGAAAGAGATCCCCAAACTGCCCGTGGTCTTAACCATTCCAAGAACAAAGAATTTGGGTTTTAATCGCTGTCACAGTTTCACACACAAAAGCATTCACCCACTTTTCATTCAAGTAAATACTCATTTTACCAGAAAACAAAGGAGTGGCCAGTATGGCTCAATTCCTAGCAAAAAGCACTTTGAGGTAGCTTAAAGGCACACATCCTACCACAGCCAGGAAGGAAGCTTCTGAATTATTTAGTAACCTTAGGTCTTCCAAAAAGAGAAGAAACTCATTGCCCAGTTTCATGGGACTTAGATGAAGTTGTGTGGATAGTAGTACTAGATATTTATTCACCATGGACTTTGATAAATTATTTATGGTTCAACTGCAACTAATAAGTTCACTGAATGGTGAAATCTCTGCAGTAAGCAAATAGAAATGTTTCCTCTGTCGACTGCCCAGGTGAGGACCCAAATTCACCAAGGGAAACACAGACTGCATTTTGTAAAACTCAGAAAACTGAAGTCAGAAAACTTCATGGCAGTGGACAAAAGTATTCTGCTTCATAGTTATCATTATGGACCCAGTCTGACTTGGTGTATGGTGAAATACCAGAGTTACTAATATAAGCCTGGACCACTGGATCAGACAGGGGCTCTGCTCAGTGCCACAATGCTCCCCACACAGAGGACAAAGAAAGTGAAAAGTGAGCAAGTGAAAAACATGTGAATCCTGCTCCAAACCCAGTCAGAGCACTTTCAACCACAAGTGCAGAAGGGAGGAAGTTCTCCACTAACACAGCTAAATGTACAGAGGCAAAATTTATGCGCAATCCTAAATGGTGTATCTTTCTCATTCTTTTTAAATAGATGGTCCAGAGGCCTTCCTTAAACCCCCTGTCCTGCTGTCCTGTTGAACTAACCCCATTTATACTCTCAGTTGCCTGTGCACATTGTCAAGCAATAGTGACATCAAGTGGCCTGATTGCCAGCATTTTTGTTTCCCTGCTCATCCCAAGGGCAGATATTGATCGTCATCAATCCTTTGTGTAAACAGATCTGAAATAAATCCAGTATCAGACATTTATCCTGTGGAGGGTATTGCTCATCAACTTGATTTAAGTTATGTTTATATGTGAGTAAAGTGTGATTTACAAGAGACCTTCCAACTTTTCACTGTATGGTAGTTTAAAAGTTCTCTATCAGAAATATACCTGTATAATCCTGACAGTAAGAAGATTAAGAGCCACCCTCTCTCATCTGATATATAGCACAAGAGCAATGCAGCAGGAATGAGGATTATTTATTGTTTAAATTCCATGAGTGCCTAGTATCCACCCGCAGAGATCAGGGCTATGTTGTGCTAGACACTGCAAACACATGAGGAAAAATGTTCCAGCACTAAGGGACCTTGGAGTTTCCCCGATGAGAAACGAAAAGGACAGAAGCAGTCAGAAGGTGGGAAAGCACAAATCTATGAAGAGGCAAAAGCAATGTAGTAGCGTAGTCCTGCCCCAACAGGTTCTGAGGAAGAAGGAGGCATAAAACCCTTTTATATGGTGACACAACCCCTAAAAATGTGAAGGCAGTTGTGATGGCAAAACCATCATTGTTGGATGGAACATTTTCCTCCATGTTCTTTCGTCAGTAACCATGATGGTGTATGTGAAGTATATTTAACCACACTTTCAGGGGTTTCAGAAACCTTCAGATTTGGGCAGTAGCGGACAAAGTGAAAAGCAGTTGGAGAAGGTGATAAATACCACAAGCATACCAGCTTCAACCTAGTAATGGCAAGAATAAGATCATGGAAGACACAAGAGAACTTGAGTAAAAAAGATGAATAAGGGTAGTGAGAAAGAAAATGGTACATGATCAGGGATGCCTTTGCCTCTCACATTAAAGGTGCTGGTCACAGCCGTATGACAGCACAACCTCTCTCATCTGACTGCACTGTCCAACCTCCAAACTGGTCACTGGGCACATACCTGGATCCCTGGTTGCCAGAGGGGCTTGAGGCCTCTGCAGTGCACCTTCAAAGATCCTGATGGGCATGCTGGTTAACTGGCACCTGGCACTGATTCCTCATCTTGTGCTAAAATCACACCTCATTGTGGAGGTACATCCATGGGACCACTTGGTTCCTTTGCACCAGAAGTGCAATATGAGAGAGCTGGATTTCCCACTAGAGGAAAGTTTCAGGACCCAGGCTGACTATGGAGTTGTCCCAAGTTTCTTTGTGTTTCCTGATGTTTAAATAGCCAGATTCCCATTTCCTTACCCCCATATTGAGAAGTTAGCAGGTTTGCATACCAGTATCTACAGGTAAAGCCCATTTATGGGTACTTAAGGCTCCAAGTCCAGCTAAGAAGTGTCACATGGCACACAGCAACAAGCTGCACACCCAGAGTGACTTGTATGGCACATGCACAGCACAAACAGTGCCACAGACAGAGAAAGAGGCCCTTGGAGCTGGGAGGCCCATATTACAGACCCCACCCCCCCCATGCTGTCAGACAACCCTGGTTATAGCTAAGTGCATGTGCAAGTGAGAGAACATGTTCCTAGTTATTAGTTATTCGCCATGTGTGCTCCAACATTCATTAGTCTCCTGTTTAACCACAGTTATTCAAGTAAGGAGCAGTGACAATACCATATGACTTGTGTGAACACACACATGGTGAATAATGAATAGTGGATATCCAAAGTGAACCTCTCACTGGACTGAAAATGCTTTGTCCAAGCTGTCTAACAAATACTTACAGCAAACACTTATTAACAAATATTCTCTTTGACAGAAATTGGACCTTGTTGAGGAATACCTGATACATGCACAGAAGAAAAAAATACACACCACCAGCCCTGCAATTTACTCAATTTATTCACTGTGAATAATCTCAGTAGGCTCTACTTTCCTGCAACTATGGGAATCCTCCCTTGGATCCACAAGAGGAGGAAATACAGCTTTATATATCTACATACTATTCTTTTTTTGTTGCTGTTATGGCTTTTTGTAGTATTCTAGACAGTGGTAGTACTGAAATAATTTCCTCTGATAGCAGACTGTTAAATGGAGGCACTGCAGAAAAGTAGGACAACATTGCAGCCACACAGGGAATCATTCAACCTTTTGGGTTTCAAAGGGGGGGCTGTTCCTCTCAGAAGCAAGCTGCCCAAATAGGATGCAGGGACTATGCAAAATGAATGGAGATTCCTGGGCACAGACTCATTCCATCATTCATGTCTATTAGGGGATGACATTTACACTAGCTTTCTCATGTAAGGTTGTCATATCATGTTGAATTCAGTACTTGCCCCCAAATGAGTGGTGGCAGAATCAGAATGGTAAGACAACTAACAATGAAAATTACATGAGCTGGAAATTATCTTACAAAAAAAAAAAAAAAAAAAAAAACCCAAACAAACAAAACAAACAAACAAAAAAACCCGCACAAAACCCCTACAAAGTAAATCTAGCTATATCTCTTGATTTTTATAACAGGCAGGCTGGGCAGATACTCACAGGCTATGCATGAATGCATAGCAGCTTGAAAACTGCCCCAAACAGCTTAGGGGAGCTGCTTAGCAGAAACTAATGTGTAAGACTTCCAAGGCAATCAAAACCTTAACACAGTCTGAAATGGTAGCATCTTCTACATTGTGTTCTGCCACAAAGTGCTACAAACCTTGAATTAAATCACAGAGACACAAGCTGAAAGTGAGGACCTGTAGCCACAGCTTGATCCTAATGTAAAGGATCTCACCTCACCAGAAGGATCCAGGATAGTGTTATAAACCAAATTTTCACGTCCCCTGCCATCTGGCATAGCACAGAGCATCATCCTTGGAAAATATATAACCTAGCAGAAATAAAAATATATAGAACCAGGATGCCAAAAGAATTTTCCCTTTGCAATTAGGATCGACTTTCATTCTTAACACACCTCTTTGGTCCATTTAATTTCATATTGCTCTGTTTTGTTTTCTGCACAGGAGCCATGGGTAGTGCTGCAGATAGAGGGGGAAAATCCCAGGGCTGTGTTAAAAAAAAAAATCCAGATGTAAAGCAAAATGGATTAATACACTTTTCTACAAAGTGGTAAAATGAAAACACATCTGATGGACTTCCACACAGTTTGCCTCAGGCAAAGAGCATTCCATTAAAATAAAAATACATTTGGTTAGAGCAAATTAAATGTTCCCAAGAAGGAATAGTTTGAGGTCAAAGGTGAAGCCACTTTACTTGCACACATGTTTTCAATCTGTTTGACCTCTGTGATGAGCAAAGCTCAGATGTGCAAAGGGGAAGAAGTTTAAAAGAGATTGGGAAGAGTAAAAAAAATAAAATACAAAGAAATGCATAAAAGATCTGCATAATATAGTTGTAAACTTTCTGTACTAAAAGAGGAAAGGTTGTGCAGAGTTTTTCTGTGATCCTGCTCTAGGTGATGAAAGGCCTGGAAGATCTTGGCCATATTGCAGAATAATGTTTCTTCTCATCAGCTGGGACAGAAAGAGTGACTCTTAAGCTGTTGTGGCAGGGGCTTGTGTGCCTGGTGGTGAATGGTCCTGAAAAGACTCTAGGGAAGTGGATCAAAGATAAGAAAAAGAGCAAGTGAAAGACTGTTGAACCAGTGCTCCATTTCATGCACACTTCCCAATGAATATGCTCTGGCTTCTCTCTTGCATGCCAATTTTTGAGGCAGATTTTTGTCCCATAAAGCAGATTGGGGCAATCAGGCAGAGGACAGAACACTGATGTTTTGCTGGGCAGCAGCTCCCAACGCAATTTTTGCCGTGGCTTAAATCCACAAGGGATAAGCAGTACATGTCCTGCCTCCTTTATGAGACTAACATAATATAAGGTCTTACTCCTGCACTCTGGAATGTCCCCTTGGCAGACGGGGGGGACAGGTTGGGCAGGGAAAACAGGGTTGTGTGTTTTGCCTCAGCTTCCTCCCTTCCTCTCCTCTACCTTCTAACAGACACCATGAGTCAGAATCTTCACATCAGCACAATGCGAATGTTTTGAACCCACTCTCAATTATGTCCAAAGAGAAGCAAAAAAGCCAAACCAACCTCAGCTAAGGTTTTCCTGGAGTTTGCTCACTTCAGCTTATATAGCCCATAATGCTACAAACTACAGACCCTTTTATTGCCAGCCATGGGTTTACAAAGCCTCCTAACACTGCCTGTTCCCTGCCCTGTCAGCCAGCATTTAACTGGCTTTCCCAGCTGGCTTTCCCCTGCAGCTCAGGGGAAAGAGGAGTTGAGAGAGGAGCCTCTCAGGGATGGCTGTGTCTTGCAGCTGAGCCATAATCAGGTCAACAAGAATGGATCTTGCTCCACACTCCCAATGGAAGGCTGTCACATGAGCATGGACTAGAAGACCACAGATCTTTTGGACAAACTAGACTTACCCAAAAGCCATTAGTTTGTGAGATTGCTGTTTCAAAGCCAATCAATTCAGCTACTCAATCTTTCACAACTTTACCTCTTTGCTGTGGGTTAGCAAATCCATTGGCCCCTCTCCATCTGTGGCAGATGTGTTACTGCCTGTATTGTTGCAGGAAAGAAAGGTGCACAACATCTTTCCTAGGCTGTTACTTCAGATCAGTGCATGCAGAGTGCTGCAGCTGCAGGCTGCAGCCCTGGTGGCTCACCACCCACCCACATCCAGAAGGCACCAGCGTGCCCAGTGCATCTGCTCTGCAGGGGCCCAGGCTCACCTGGGGGGCTCAGGGCTCATCTGGGCTTGGAAGGCTTGAGTGGCATTTCCACGGGGACTTTCAGCATTCTTTCTTCTCCTCAGCTGCTGCAAAGCTGCAGATAACCACAAATGCACTTTTCAAAAGGAGAGTGTGTCTGCATCTCCTCTCACTCCTGATCAAGAACAGAGCTCTGTTAGCCACAAATTCATGTTCTCGCTGCTCCCGAAATCCCAAAGCCAGTGTGAATGATAGGACCTGAATAAAAGTCAACTATGCAATATGGGTTAAAATCAGATGAAAATCTGGAAGGCAGTGCTCAGAGCATGCACAACGTTCTAATGCGTGCTTCAGCTGCAAATCAATCCCAAACTTCTGACCAAAATTAATCCTGCTTTGAGTCAATCCCAAAGCTCACACCCCAGAGCTTTGGAGCAGTGGGGATCTTGAAATCAGGCTTGAATAATCTGCAAGATCAATGCTATTTACACCTTACTCGATTGCAGCAATACATCCAAAAGGGATTTGCTACACCTTTTGGAGTAGCCAGGATCTGGGAGGTCAGCCTTTTTATTAACAGGCAAGTCTGTGCCATGTGAGGAACAGCAGAATTTACACTTGCCATCTGCAAAATGAATTACATGTTCCAGGCATCTGAAGCTTCATAAATTATAACACAGTGTCAACAGTGCACCTGTGAGGAGATTTTAGACAACAGGAGCAAAGAAACTGCCAGTGCACCAAGGGGATGCACAGGCAGGAACGCTGGGAAGGCATTTGGCTGCTACCTCCTTCTGCTTGCCCGGGCTTTTCCCTGCTGCATGCCCAGCCGCCAGCAGATCTGCAGCACCAAGAGTCACAGAGAGGGCACACTTTTATCAGCCTTTTAAGCGCCGGGCTCCTTGCAGTAATGAGGTGCGGGGATGAGGCTGTGCTTAGCCTTCCTCTGGATCCCCTTGGGCAGGACTGGTGAGGGGCCCCTGGGGGAGAGGGGCAGGCAGGGGGCCGGGGCTTTGCATATGAGATTAAGGAGCGAAGATCCCGCTCATTTCGCTTTTATCTGTCTGTGCGCTGTAACGCTGAAGTCTCTGCTTTCCCTGTGTTATATTCAGCGTGCAGAGTGACTCATCTGCAAGCGCAAATTACCTTGCTAAAGTATTCTTAGGAGAAATAATTAGCCACAAGCACCTCCTCTCCAGCCTCCTGTATGTGCCTCCGGGGACTGGGGCGCTTGACATAAATCATTTAGTCCCGAGCCCTAGCACACACCTTTCCCAAAGGACTCCGTAATTGGCAAAGTAGTTGCCAGCCGGGTTTAAAGTGATTTGAAATTGTTTTCCATACAGCCTTGCTGATAGCAAAAGGTTTCCCCCTTTCCTCAAGCATGAGTTACAGTAACATGATTGGATGTAACCCGTTATTCAGTTCAAGCTGTGATTCTGATACAGTATAGACAATATAAATTCCCCAGAGCTCTGTGAGGCCACCTCAATGGTCCATTTAAGTCCAATTCAATTAGGCTCACTATAGTTCTTAGGATTTCTTAGGTATGTTTGCAGCAGCCTTGGGGTTTGAATGTGAGAACAGTATTCATCTAGGAGTTTTAAATTAGGTCTCAGGTGTCATCATTCTAAATGAATTATTACAGTGGTGTGTTCATGCCATTACAGGTAAGGTTATGTTAGTATCTCCACTCAGCCATATTAATGCACCGAGGGCTGGAGCTTGGTATGTAAGGTCCTTGCCTTACAGTGTCTGCTTTAACCTCTTCCTCAAAATAATCGGGCTGCCGGGCACCGAGCTGTGTTTAAAATACGTGTCAATAGGTTGTTACTTTCGGTTTGTACAGATTGTCAGCAATGTGAATTAGGAGTTGCTGTTACACCCGCAGCACTGCCAGTGCCCTTCCCTCCACACAGAGCTGGGGGAAAGGGGCCCTGCCCAGCCTGGCTCACCCTCACTGCCTATGGCAAATAGGGGTGTGAGAGGAATGGACTGCTAGGATGGGCAAAGGAACAGGGGAAAGACTGCAAGCCTTGCTCCTGCCTTTCTTTCAGCTGTTGGTTTTGGAGTCCTGGCTTTGCTTTTTTTCCCTAGCCACAGCTCGTAGGGAGGGAAACATGAAGATGTGCTTCATTTTGCTTTCCCCAGCTTTTCTACATTTGTGTCTACATCTGATCTCCCTCTGGCATTTAATGCTCCTCTCAGTGCTTTCAGGAATGACTGCGGCAAGGGAAGGAAGGCACTTCAGCAGCCCAAATGACCCTTCCATATTTCATGTCTACACATGGACACATGTCTACACATTTGCAAGGCAATGCAAATACCAGCAATGTAGATGAAGTTTACTTCAAAGAAGGAAAAAAGAAGCAGAAAAGGTGATTAATTTTTAGCAGGAAGCTCTGAAAGCCTAAACTGGCATTTGGATTCAATCCTGAGACTAGATTTAAAGGTCAAAGATAGCATGTCTTTATTGGCCTCTATGTCGAAACTATTTTTATTGCTTTACTCTGGTCCCATCTAGTGGCTCCAACAGAAAGTGGGAGACCTTCACTGTTTCTGTATTAACTAGAAAAGCGACAGTCCCACTAAGGCAAAACTGGGAAGGGGCAGGAAATATTTCACAGGTGGAGACTTGAGAAACAAAGCAATCAGTTGGCCTTTACATAGTTTCACACCAGCTGTCAGGTCTCCTGGATCCAAGCCTCCTGAGACCCATACTTTCTAGAAGTACTTTCTAGAAGAGTATCCTACTTCCCAGAGCCATAACCTTCTCTGATTGTTTTTATCCTGGAAATTTCACTTAGTTTATCTCCACTATGATTTGCTACATCTTGCCCCTGTGCTCATGGGAGAAACATGTCAATATTTTGCCTGTGTTATGTAGAGGAATAGTCAGAAGAAAAGACTCAAAATCTTTCCTCTGCTCTCTGTCATATCTTTGCTAGGGCAGACTGTAGCCCTAAGGTCCTTCTGAGATCAAATAAATGCCTCCAGGAAGAAGAGATCAAAGAAGAAAAAAGCTTAAGAAGTCACTATTCTGAGTATTTCCTTCTATTTGAATGGCCCATCATGATTCAAGCAGTCCCCTGGGTTACAAAAATTGAGGCACAGCACATTTCCCTGGGGACAGAGGCCCCCAAGTGAGAGAGAGCATCTGTATGGCAAATCCACACAGGCAGAACTCACTTTTTTCACCTATCTAGAAGAGAATCAGACCTAATCCACAGGCCAAGGAGCAAGATTAGTACCAATGATTTCCCAGATTCTCAGCAGGGCCTGTGGGCAGTACAGCACTAGCACAAGCTTCTGGGCATCTCACAGCCAGGGTTTTGGCTGAGCACAGAGACATGGGGTCCATGAAGCTCACTGTTCCTCCAAAGGCATTTGGGGCACATGCTGAGGAATGGCTCTGCTCTTTCTAGACCTGAGCTGGAATATCCTGACTGCTTCATTATGCCATAGGATTTTCTCTGGAGGATTAACACTAACTGGGAGATGCCTGCACTGTGCATAGATGACCACCTAACCAAGTATATTAGGTCACCTGCTACATGCTGGATATTTTCATTCATTTTCTTGTAGCCAGCTTCAATTTTTAATAGTAAGCTTTTTCTCCTCATTTTTCCTTGGCATCACCCTCGCTTCTTTTAATACTGCTACTATTAAAGTACAATCCAGATCACTTCAGAGTGTCACTCCTGGGACTGTCCTTTGTTTGCAGATACTCAAGGGAATTAGATCCAAATGACTGAGTCACATATGCAAATATCTTATTGACTCAAGGCTTCAGTGAAAGGGAATGTGATAAAAATAAATATCTCCTAAGGAACAAGGTTGATTTGCAACTTTTTACCTTGTTTACCAGAACATTTTTTTCTGGGAAAGCCTATGATTTCCTGAAGTTTTATTTAAGTAATTAATTATACTGATATTTTCTTTCCATTTAACTGAATTCCTTTGCTAGAAACACTTTTGAAAGTTTAATCAAAGAAGACTTAGTAGGAAAACAACAGGTGCCTGCTTTATATCTTAAGAAAGGTAGGACATTTCACAGAAGACAAATCTTGACATCCCCACAGAACTAATCTAAAGCCAGACTGGCAACTGGGAGTAAAAGCCTTCCCTAAAACACAAATGCCTCACAGCTCTGTTTTGGACTCTCAGATCTAGGAACCAGTCTTCATTCATGAGGAGCTTCTGTTCAACACAAATATTGGAGAGGAGGAAAAGAGAAGAAAAGTTACTTTGCCTTTGTTTCTCTGCTGCAGCCTAAATGCCCAAAAAAAGAATAAAAAAGGAGAAGTATACAGAGGTTTGCCTAACACTGTATGGTCTGCAATCATCCTCTCTGGACAGACCCACAGCTCTAGGCTCACTGATGTTTGTCAAATGTTGTCTGCATTGGGAGTGCCTGAGGACACTTCCCAGCTCCCTAACTGGGCAGCCCAGTTACACACCAGCTGCTCATCTGGACATGACCAGTCACATGCTGCTTTCCACACACCCTGCTTGGCCCAGGAAGAGAGTGCAGGCTGGGGACGATGTGCTTTTCCTGGCTCCTTTCCTGGAATCCGGCAGCTCAGCCCTGATGCATCCACGAGATGCAGCCGTCTCGTCCTGGCTGGACTCCCACTGCCCTCAGACCTTTGATATTAACTCTTCTCTGTGAGGGGGGTGAGGCACTGGAAGAGATTGCCCAGAGAAGCTGTGGATGCTCCATCCCTGTAAGTGTTCAAGACCAGGTTGGATGGGGCTCAGAGGAACCTGGGCTAGTGGAAAGCGCCCTTGCCCATGGCAGGAGTGTTGGAACTAGATGACCTTAAAGATCCTTCCAACCACCATTCCTTGACTCTATGAGTCCATGAAGTGAGCAGCCACAGGAAATGTCAAAGACACTCGAAAGCTATCACTGGAGGATCCTGCTAATTTCATCACTGTTTCCTTCCATCATCGATAAGTAGCCATCAGAAACAATGCACAGCACCGACACCCGTCGCATCCATACCTCTCCCTCCCAGAATCCATACGTATCTTTTGCATGAGACGGGGCTGCTCGCAGCCGCTCGAAGCAGCAGATCCCACAGTGGGTGTGAAAACCCGTGTTCTGCCACCCCACAGCGACCATCGCTCCTCCGCCCGTGGCTTTCGGAGGGGTTTCGCGGAACAACACTGACATCCAGTGGCCGCATCCACCCGGCCGAGCCGTGGGACTCCTGCTGTAGGAACGCCTCGGGAGCATTACAGATGCTCTGCCTTCATTATGGGAAGAAAACCTGGCGTGCAGCGAGCGCAGCGCTAAGGGACACGCGGGGCTCGCTTTCCAGCAGCAAACCTATGCGCTCCTGAAGGCAGCTGGAGAGTCGCAGGTCAGGCAGGGGAAATCAGAACCTGCCCGAAGAATGAGGGCAGAAACACTTTCGTGAGGGGGAGACAGTAATTCCGAAGGGGAAGGTCATCTCTATGCCTCTGGCCACTAGCTCCACATAACCACAAAAGAGATGGGGAGTAGCGTCGCATGAATGAAATTGTCCTGGTGGTGTTTTTCCATCTCTTTGTTTCAAACCTCACAATTGTACCTGTAAATTGTCCAGCTACAGTGTAGGGACTAAAAAAAAAATAAAATAAAAGGGAAATTATGTGATTCTCCTGATATCTGCCCATCACTGGAACCTTGGCTCCAAAATAGTGAGTACAGGGAAACAGGCAAAATCAAAGGGTCAGTGATGCTGCAACCTCTCTGACTTTTTTCCCCCAACAGTCCAGCTTTAGTGTAAATGATGACAAGAGCTACCCTTAAAAAGCTGACCTGAGGCTAAGTCTGCACTGGAAACCTCTATCTGTGGAAGCACATTGGTTTAAGCACTGACATTTTTATTCCTGTTTTTTATTCCTGGTAAATCCCTAGAGCAGGATTAGCTGTACTAGCAAAAGTTCCTGTGAAGGAGTGATGGCAGGCGAGTTAACAGGCAGTAGTTTCGGCTCACTAGCACTGCCTGGGGCAGCCCTAGCTCAGTCTCAGTGGCCTTTCCTCCTGACCCTCCTCCCTGTGAAGCTCAGCCCGTGAGCTGTGGCTGTGCTGGCGGGCTCTGCGGCTGCGCCAGCTCAGCTCTCCTGCTAAAAGAGACCCTTCATCATCACCCTTGCCTGTAAGATCCCTTATATAGCAGCAGCCCAGTACTTCCAAGAATATGCATTTACTGGCAAAAGAACTGATTACAAGTGCTACAAAGTAATTTGCCGTGACTCCTACGCCAATCTTTCCTCTCAAATGATCTACAATAGTAAAAAAATACTCAGTAGGTGGAAAAATGCCATCATAAAGGAGGGAGAAGGGCTCTGTGCACCTGAGTCATTCCTTGTGCATTAAAGATGAAGGATTGGAGTAACTACATGAGAAGCCACTTCCCAATTTCATTATCCTTGGCTGTACTGTAGATATCATAGCTCTAACATTAAATAAGTTACATGGATGCTGAGGGAGGAATCTATGATCCATGAATGTTGAGAAGTGGTTTCTTGGTCCCTGAGAGGAAAAAAACCCAGATTAATTAAGGTAAATAGTAGCTTTATTTCTATCTTTCCCAGTTGCTCCAGGGACATTCAGGATTGTCAGTGAATTGGAAAAAAAAAATCAATAACTAATTGAGAAGTAAATATTTGCTGTCACAGGTCATCCCCTGCAACCTCAAGCCACAGAAGGGGAACCTTCTTCTTTCAAAATTTCAGAGCCTCAGGCTGGTTTAAGACATTGACAGGACTTTAGTAGATCACCTCAACCTTCCACATGGCAGATTTGAGGGAGGATAGAAACTGTGCAGATCTCCTGCCCCTCATAACAGTGCCTGGGACACTCTCCTTGCTCCATCCCTGCTCATACTTCCTAAGAATCACTTTCTTTCTAGAAATACTGGAAGAGGTTTCTTCAGTAGCAGTGAACATTTTGGGGATGCCATGGGCATGTGGGCAGAGCTGGACTGTTCCTGGATGAGACAGCACCAGGACAGATGCCTCTTCCAGAGGCAGCTCTCCTTTCATGGAATACATGCCACTGTTCTCATGATGATAAAATGACTTTCACCACTGCCACTGTCATAATTACCATTGCTGGCTGCCTTGGCAGGCAGGTAGAGGGAAGTGCCCCGACCTCATCATGGAGCTACTCCCATTGCAGAGCACCCACAACTGATCCATGTGTGGAGGCCAAAGAGAAGGAGAACAGACTCTGCTTTTCCACCCCTCACTTAGGAGCTGCAGTAAATCCAGTCTATAAGAAAAAACTTTCTCACACAAGTTGCCTGTTAGTGTTGGCTACTGCTGCTGTCTTCCATCCCCAAGCTTAGCAGGGAAAAACCCATGGGAAACCAGCTGCTGCTGGATGTGCAGCAGCTCCAGCCAGGGGCCCAGGTCAGCAGCAGTGGTGGTAATGTGCCAGAACTCCTGGAGCCGGGGTACAGCTGTCAGCACAAGATCTGGGTGCCAAATTTACACCAGCACCTCATTAACCTGGAGAGGCAGCTCTGTGCAGCAAAGGAGGCAGGGATGGCCGAGGAGGAAGAGGCCAGGCTGCTGCTCAGGTGTCAAAGCACAGGCAATAATTGACAGCTGCATGCTGGCAGGCAGCAGTGAAGGAGAAATCTGTATACTTGTCCTCCCAACATGAGGAAAGAGCTGCATGGTTCTCTAACAACCTCATTTCAGCATCCTCTTCCTTTTCATGTGTGTAATAGCTACCAGCAGCATCTCCTGTCAATTGCTGACAAAGGATCCCACCTGGCACTGTGCAGATGCTGCCTCGAGAACAACAGGCCACCAGGAGAGAGGTGTTGAGCATTGGAAGATTTATAGGAATCAAATTCTTCTCTATAAAAGAGAAAAAAATGTGGGTGGCAAGAACAAAAAGGATGAGAATAGCAAAAGAAAAGACAGGGAGGAAAACCTGCTGTGAGAAAATACAAGAGGAGTAAACTTACAGGAAAGAAGTCAGTGGCCCAACCAGACTGGTGTGGTGAGTTTGGTCCCCTCTTTTGCTTTTAAACTATGTCAGGATTTTCAGTCATGAATACTGACTTCAGTTGGAGGTCTGAATTTGCACGGATAGTTCCTACAATTCCTTTCAACTCATAAGATTTCCAAGTAGCTGTCATTTCCCTTCCTCAGGAAGGGCCAGTAGGTAAGAGGAAAGACCCATGCAGTGATATTTTACCCAGGTATTTCTCAATCTTTCCTTTGCATCAATGTAAGTTCCAAATGTGCTTTTCCTCACCTTTAAATGTCAGTAAGTGTGGATGTCAGGTAGCACCATATCTATGATCACAGACACTACTCTACAATTTGTCTTCATTTTTCACCTTTTTGTTTTGGGGAGGCACAGCTTCTCTTGCTCACCTGGCAAACAGAGTCATCTGACATTACATTTGCACTTTCCCAGAGGCCAGCAGGCTTCAGCTACTAAGCCATCATCATCCAGCCTCCCCCTATGGGCATAATATGCTAATTTATACCTACAATCAAGCATCTGTGATACCATTTGTGCTGCAGATACTGTGGAGGGAACTGATGGTTATTCAGATCTTGTGTTAACTGAGGAAAAACTGATTTATTTCCCCACTGAGTGGAGCAGTTACTAAAACCAGTGTGGATGAACTCTGCTTTTTCAATGTGCCTTGGCTGCATGCTAATAATTTGGAGTCTAGGTGACTCATTCGTTGGAGAAACTTTGCTCTCTGAATTATTCACTTATTCAGCCTACTAAGCCAGATAATAGGAGATGGCAGAACCTTTCCTCATCTCTCAAAGGGTATATTAATATCCTTTAAACATTCATACTCTGCCCAAATATATACATTTCAAGACTTATTTTTGCCTGTGTTCTTGATATTCTTTTATTCTAACTTCACTTGTACCATGCACGTTTAGCTGGGAGTAGAGCCTCACTTCCACACAAAGAAGATGAGTTCCCTTTTTTACACAGGCATCTTATGTGTGAAGATGTTCAGCATTTATCACCTGTGAGGGGAAACACCACTGCCCTCTTTCATGCCCTGTAGTCATTGTTTATATCTAAAGTCACTCCAACTCTATTTTAAAACACAAACCATTCTACATGAGTAAATTCATCATCATTTGCATAGATACAGTAGTTTTTCTCTGAGATAAAATCCAAGATACACACTACTTCTTGTGTGTATTCAAAAGAGATTTCATTACATCTTTCTAGCTGTCTACCTTTTCACTTAGACTGATCTCCATTTCAAATTCACCTTCTGCCTTAAAGTCCTTTGCTGTACCAGGGCCAGGCTCCCCAAACTGCAGACCCCTTCTGCCTGCTCTTGTTTTCCTAAGGGCTCTGCTTCTCTGTCTGCTTTACTTCCTATTCAAGCCATAAGAAGCAGATGGACCTACTACTCCCTCCTCTTTCCTTTTCCCAACTTTCTTCTGTGCTGATCCCTCCCCCTGGAGCACAATCTCCCCACCACAACACTGGTCACTTGCTGTGTCCTCAAGCTGTTCCCAGCTCCTCCACCAAAGATAAATCACCAAAATCATGGCATCATGGAGCTTCAAGCCCCAAAGGTGAGCAAAGTACTGGAAGGCCCTGCATGCTGGCAGGGCTTTTAGCATTGCTATTGCCCCTATCTATATATCACCACCTAATTATTTATCACCATAAATTCTGTTAATGAGGAACAATGCTGAGTCCAACAACAGACAGACAAGATAGGTGTGATCCACCATCCTAGATCCCTCTTCAAGACTCATTTCTTCCAGAATCTCTGAAGGCTGATAAGGAGTCACAGATGGCTGAAATGCTTTTAATATATTAATTTTATTTAATTCTATTGCGTATCAAGGCTGGTAACTCCTTTTCAGGCAAGGACCAGATCATTCTATGATTGTAAGGCACCTAGCACAGCTAAATCTCAGTTTAGATTCTCTGCCAGCCTCCAGTTATGCAAATAATGATAATATCTGGTTGCATGCCTCTCCATTTGTCCCTCCCTTGGGGCCTCCAATATGAGAAAGCCAATCAGGCACCAAGTCACCTTGGTCATTGTCTATTGCAACAGACTCCTGTCCCAAGTTCCTCTGCAAAATTAATATAAGATGCTAATATGTAGAAAGTCTTCACTCAGACTTCCTTTTTTTCCATTTATTCTTACAATACAGACTTAGCAAGGTCACATGTAATGATAATAATAATGAGATTAAGGGTAATTTTGAACATATATAAGGACAGCTTCTAATCACAATAAGGTGAAACACCTCCTTTTTCCTGCTGAGGCCTATTTGCTCTGAGACATTATTTATCTCTGGCTCTTCACAACCCTGCTGTGCTAATACTGTTTCAACAGAGATTTTTAGCATTTAATGAAGCCACTATGTTATATTTTAACCAACTGATTGTTGTATTCTGCATATCTGAACCTTATTTTTCCCCTTCACTTTTTTTCAGGCAAAGCATTACATTCCATTTCAACTAAGTTGGTTTCTGAATAGACCAAATTTAAATATCTGCAAACTTGCTTGCATTTTCTTCACCTAGGGATAATAAAGCAGCACATGAAAGCCATGTTTATGAAGTTTAGGGCTGAACAACACATTGGAAAAAAATAACATGGTCAGTATTAGGTGAAAGAAATGACATGGTGAGTGCTATTTAAAAAAAAATTAACAATTTCAAGGAGAATAGGAAACCCACAGGGGCTGAGTGGGGCCTGTGGATATGAGCATGGGAGAGAACCAAAGTAATTCCTCCTTGCACAGCCAATGTAAGCCAGAGAAATACCCTTGGTGTGTGGTTGCACCCTGTAGGGTCAAGAAACAGCAAAAATCCAATGCATACAGACACTGGCAGAATCTGAAAGAAGAAAAAAAGTCTTCTTCAGAGATGTCCAGAGTCCTATGGGTCCATTGTGCTGTACTATCTATGCCATCCCTCTGCAGCAGATGAATAAAGAAGAGAGAGTGTTAAATTTCCTGGCATCTATTTTAACATCCTCCATTCTGGGACCTTAATTATATCCAGGTGGTGTCCAGGTGCAGTTGTCTGGACTATCTCCACTGGGCACATTTGCTTGTAGAATAGTCTGGTTAGAAGCCTTTTTGTTTTAGAAAAATGTGTTCTCCTGGCCATTCATTATGGGCTCACACTCTTCCCAAATTTTCCCCATGTCCCCAAACTGAAAAATAGCTAATCAAAGCCGTAAATAAAAGAAAACTCACTTTGACAACTGCAAACACTTCTAACTAAGTTTATGCAATACATTAAGCATTACTGTTTTTCCAAAATGCACATCAAGGGCATATTTTTAAAAGTGCAATATTATTTCTGAGATGAGTACAGTTTGTTTTTTTTTCTTTTTGTTCTTGAGACCACTGAATTTCACCATGAAATCTAAAAAATGCCCTGGACTTTATGAAGCAGTAATATGAGAAGAAAAACAGTGATAATAATTAAAAATTATTTCTGATGGCAGAAATATACAAGAGCTTGAGGACAAAAAAAAAAGAAAAAAAGAAACAATATTTTGGGGAGGCAGAAGCGTTTTCCAATGATCAAACACTATATTTCACCACCAGATTTGGTTATACCCTACAATCTCAGAGCTAAGTGCTGTCAGAAATGTCATTATGGCAAACTGTGACAGCTTAGATGTGGGTTAGCAAACAAATGCTTTTAATGGTAATATGGTCTGACAATATCATTAACTGAGATAACCAACAAGATTTCTCATCCTCAGCAACCCTCATTCAGAAGATCATACTCTGGACTTGATTTGATTCATATCTGAGGCACTATAAAAGATAGATGATTAAAGAAAATATCTTTTAAGGAGTTATTACAAACTGTCTCAGCCTAAATTAAATGAGAAACACAGGAAAAGAAGTTTTATAAGTAAAGTCATTAATTTGAAAGAGCAAAAGTGCAGGTAAGTGAGCCAAACTAAATATTAAATATAAAGAATGTTCAGCTTCCCTAAGACAAAGGTGACCAGCATGTTAGAATAGGAAGGATGAGATAATATCCTGCCTTAAATTAGAAAAGCTTTGCCACAAGATTTTTCAAGTCTGCTAGCAAGTCTCTTTAATAAAGTAATAAGGTTGTGGACAGTGCCATAGGACTAGGTAACAAGGGTATGACCTCCAATTAAGAAGGTGAAAAAATTGACCCATATTTACAGGTCTATTAGAGCCACTTGAATAGCTTGCTAGGCTTTAAAATAGTGTTCTGTGGGGAGTCTAATTAATGATGCAGAGGTAAAAGCAATATGGGATAAAATGCAACATGGGTTTACTAAAGGTAGACCTTGCCAGACTCACTTAATTTCCTTTTTTGAAAAGGGAACCATGAGGGCAGCAGGGGAGGTATTTTCAGTAAAAATAGGGAAGCATTCATGTCTTTGTATGAGACCCAGGTGATACCATATGGAAAACTGCTACAATCCTGGTCACCCATGTTTCAGGGAGATACCTTCCAGCTGGAAGAGGCACAGAGAGGTCAGTGGGAAGGTTAGGAAAATGGATATGAGATGTCTGTCTCTTCAGCCTAACAAAGGGTGGCAGCCTGGGGATGTGCCTGCAAGAAGCAGCCTGGGGAAAAGAGACCTAGCTAAAATAAAAAGCACTGGCACAGAAACTATACTCACAAAATGGTCAGAAGTAAATTCAGGCTGGAAGGAAAATGAGCTACAAAAGATTTGCAGCTCAAGCAAAGGCTTCCAACAAGAGTTGTGACACGGAAAGCTAACTACAACTCAGGCTGAGCTGCAGGTATGTGAGAAAGGATGGCCCAACAAAGTGACCAGAGTGTCACTTTGAAGACTCTGAATGAAGATTTCCTCAATTCCCACTCAATTATTTCAGAAAATTGCTACGGTTTTTACATAAAATATATGCACTGAACTAACTTTCAAATCAAATTATTCAAATTAGTTCATGATAGGAAACTAGCACAAAACTATCATTGCTATTAATGTTGCTAGAGGCAGGAGTTGCTGCCGGCTGCTGACAGGATCCCCTTGGCCACTGAAAACCCTTGTCTCCTTTTGATGGGGCAGGGTGTGATGAGGACATAAGTGCCACACTGTGATGGATCCCATTTTGCTGCCACAGAAACATTCCCCTCCATTTGAAATCTGCCTTCTTTAGAAGTCTTTCACGCAAGAAAAACAGTGTGGATTGTAGCACTCTACTTTCTCTGCTTTCATTTCCTCTGAGAATCAGAACTAACACACAGAAAGAAACTACCAAAAAAAAAAGTAAAACTTGTTAACTTGTTTACAAATTTGAAGTGTTCTCTCTTGAACTAAATGACCTTCACAGGTCACCTCCAACCAAAATTATTCTGCAGTCGTATGAAGTAGTGCTACAGGCCTTGTCAGCCTCTTCTTCCAGCTGACCCCTCCCATGGAAGCTGGAAACAGTTTGGAGCAGAAAGGCTCCATTCGATGCCAGGTACAGTTTACCTACAAGGATGGCACTGCAAGACCAAACCATAAGAAAACTACTCACAGCATCCCCAAACTCATGAATGTTTCAGGGGAAAAAGATTAAACTTTGGGTAAGAGTAATTTCAGTGGTGTTGAACATTTTGAGAGGGACATAATGTGTGATCGAGTCAGCTTTGAAACCTCCTGGGTTTGACACAAACTCTGCTGCATGAGGAAGGCTTAATATTTTTTTTAAATGTCTGAAGGATGGCCTGCAAATCTGCAGCTAAGCTGTGTTAAAAGGTTCAAAGACCATTATTTTCTACTGATCTAAAATCCTTAAATCACCTTAAACTCTTAGCTCACCTAAGATCTTAAAATAGAAGAACTTAAGCTCCCTGTGTCACTGTATCAAGCATTAATCTGATCAATATTTACTAAACTTATGCAGATAAAAGTCTAGGCTTTATATTATTAAAAAGTTGTGAGGTTTTAGAAGTGTCATGACTAAATGTGGCTCTCAGCCAACTTTGCAAAGGCAGTCTGCATTCATGTGAACATTAATGCTTCAGAGAGAGTTTATTCTCTGTATTGCAGACATCCTTTCTGCAGCTGGGGACCTCTCTTTATAATTTATGAGGTAGGGAGCCACTATAATGAAGAATAATCAGATGATACCATACCAGTTGTGACTGTATGACTAAGGAATGCATCCCACAATATTTGTAGATTTTATGGATAACTGTACTCCATCATTTTGTTGTCCTTCAGTGAGGTTTTAGTCACACGTTGCACAATAATCACAAATACTATGAAACATAAACAGTCTTGCAGCTAGTCTTTTGATTTATTTTTCAGATCTTAGAGAAGAATCATTAAGGTTGGAACAGACCTCCAAGATCATTAAGTCCAACTTTGACCAAAAACTATCATGTCCACTAAAGCATACCACAAAGTGCCACACCTGCCCTTTTTTATGAACACTTCCAGGGATGGTGACTCCACCACTTCTCTGGTGAGCCTCTTACCATGCTTAATCACTCTTTCAATTAGGATTTTTTTTTCTAATATCCAGCCTGAACCTCCCCTGGTGGAAATAGAGGACATTTCCCCTCATTCTATCCTTCATTGCTTGGAAGAAAAGGCCAACATCCACATTGCCACTGTCTCCTTTCAGATAGTTGTAAGAGCAATAAGATCTCCCCTCAGCCTCCTTTTCTCTTCCCTCATTTCCAGAGAAACTTAACTTTCCCTACTCAGTGTTAAATAGTCTTTCACTTCCTTCTATCACATCTTTTCTTGTAAATAAAGGGAAGTTTTGCTTTTTCTTTCTGTTCCCTTAATGAAACCACACAGATGGAAAGATAAATTTGCTTTCCCCAGCCCCGATGGCACATCCAGAGCAGATAAAGATGAGAGTAATTGAAAAAGGAAAGAAAAGAAGCTTTAAAGGGCTAGCAGCTCATGTTACAGGAGTCATGAACATTACAGTGGAGAGGGAATTAATGGCTCAGCAGAGAAAATGGGCTGCAGCACCTTCCTATACCCCAAAACTGTAGGGGTGATGGGACAGTCTAAGGACCCAGCCAAAATGTGTGCTCAGGCAAAGGTCTTCTTCCATGCTGGCCTCCTCTCTGCTTCACCTTTCCATAAAACACCTCAAGCACATTCACCTTTGATCCGTAAATAAACAAATTATAGTCTGGAAACCTCCTGTGACAAGATCCATAGCTTAATTTGAGGTACTAAAGAGGAGTAAATAGCTTTTCGTTATAAACTGGAGCAGGAATTAAGCAAAAGTTTTCAGGCTAATGTTTTTTTTTTCCAAAGCCTGACATTTAGAGACACGAAAAAGAATCAGAAGGCATTGCCCAGCTTGGAACATGCAAGTCTGAGGAAGATCATAAGTTAGATAAACCTGCATTTGATATTTGTCATTATATGCAAAGGTAATTTAGAATTGGAGCCCCTGCAGGCTGGGCCATCAAGGTGCCTGTGCTCAGGGCACCCATCTCTGGAAAGGTACTTCCTTTGGTTCCTGCTGTCCCCCTCACACCTCTGCCCTCCTCTCTCTGGGGCAGGGCACAGCTTTCAAATTCATCTCACAGCTGTGGAGCTGTGGAGGTTTTTGCCTCTTAGAAAAGCTAAATTGGAGGCTAAGTGCCCTGACTGTCAGCAAAGCACAGCTGATAGCAAGAGCCACCAGGCAGCCACTTCTCTTTGCAGGCTGCCACCCCACCTCAGGCTCAGCCAGAAGCCCTTCAGGTGCCACAGAGGTAGCTTCCCTTTCAATTAATAAATCTGAACTGGGAAGAGCCATGGAGAGGCAGCAATTATTCAGGGCAGTCAAAGGGGACAAGGCAAAGGCTAATGGCCTGAAGCAAGAAAGAAAGACAATCTAAGATGAAAAGATCTTAACAGCAAGGTCTGCCAGGAAGCACCCACAAGAACTCTTATTTTTTGCTTTGGGAGGATCAGGGGAAGGAAAGAGAGGATGCAAAGGCTTCAAGTCTGAGAAATAAACAAACACACACTAGGAATACTAATCACTACAGAGAGACTTCAAGTTGCTCCACTGTGAGTGAGGTAGTACCCTCTCCATGACCTGGCCAGAAATCTGTAACATTATCAGCAGTGCAGAAGTTCAGTTCACAGTTCTCCCTCTCTGTGAAGCTGACATGTCAAAAATGAGGAAAAAAAGCCCATTTTTTAGTGAGTAATCTACACCCATGTTAGTAGCATCCTTTTTTAAAGGATATAGGAAATTTGGAGAGGAAAAGAAAAAAAAAAGAAAGATTCTAAACTCTCAGAGCTTTTCCAGCCCAGAACTGGATATAGCATAGCACTGAATTGCACCTCTACTGGTTCCCTTTCTCATGAAAAATACATCCAAAGAAATCTGCTACATCTCTCTATGGTAATTGATTCACTCAGATCCTTTCTAACATCTAAGAAACTATGTGAGATGAGACACTTAAATATGGCTCAAGGTTTTTATCAAAACCAGAGGTGTATTTTGTCTGTTTGCTGCTTTAGTAGGTAACTACTCCTCCTCACATCCCCTATTTTGTTCAAATTTCCTACCTGTGCAAATATGCCATCCCACCAAGGAGCAAAAAGTCTCTGACTTCACAAGAAATAACTTGCACAAGGGCCACGCCCTAAGCTCTGGACATGGGAAGAATCTCAGAAAGATATGAAATCACCACTTTGCTTCAGTTTTGGTATAAGCTCTTCCTTCTTCAGTCTCTTATACACCCAGATTCAAATAGCAAGGAAGACATAAGTCTGAATGCTAGATGGGAAAAATATTTTAAAATAAAATAATGTCATTCCTTATCAAGAAAAAAAAAAAACTTAAAAGTGTTTACACACAGGTTCTTAAAGCACTCTAATTCCAGTATCTCCAGCATGGTAAAGAGGTGGGATACAACATCAGATACAAGGCTGTAGGAGGAGGTGTCAGAGGCCAGTGCCATTTTCTCTCATTATACCTGATATATAGTAATGAAAAAATTATATTGTGACATTAAATAGTGTGAACAACCCAGCAACAGAGAACAGAAGGAAACAGTGTGTCAGTATAATACCACAAAAGTCAAGTGGTGAGTTAACCTGAGATGGCATTAGTAGAACAAGCTGAAAACTAATTGACCTGTATACACCAGAAATTATTACAGAAGTAGAATACAAATAAGATAAACCCTTAAACTTGAGAGGCTATACCTATTAACTTCCTTGGCTTTATTCCAGAAACTAATTTGGCTCACGTCCCGTAAAGAAGGCATTTGCACTGACATACTGTCTTTGTTTATACTTGAGAATTGACTCTACTTGCAGTCATTTGTCAAAAGCAGCAGAGCCAGCTGAATGTAAATGTCCCAGCAGGGAACTCCACAAGTTCTAACAGTTACAAACAGTTTCCCATGTACAAATGGCTCAAGACAGAGTTCAAGTTGCTCAGATCTTTAGAATGACAGGGAAAGCATTAGAACCAAGATCTGTCTTATAGGGGAAGTTCTCCATCCTCAAAAACTCTGCTGAGCTGATCACCTTGAAGTTGTCCTCTGTACAGATCAGGCAAAGGTCTACTCTATTCTTGTTTGGCACAGCTTGGCTATCTTGGTAAATCCCCAATGACTTTAGCAAAGCTAAAGCTCTGATCCATAGGAAATGACTGAGAAACATAATCAAGTACTCATATCCAAAGCTGCCACTTCATTGGTGGTTGAAGATAACCCAAAAGTAAGCTACTGACAAAGGGCAGCAAGAAGGGTATGAGAGATGGACTTCTTTAGCAGCAGCCCACAAATAGAATAGCTTAAACAGCTTAATGAGAAAAAAAACCTTCTGTGTCCGAAGAGAGGGGACGTTTTTTCTGACAAGCTAATGCTGAGGACCAGCTCTCAGCCCACTGTGACTCTCTCCTTTTCAACTTTAAAGGCCCTGCTTTAAATTCTGAGCACAGGATGATTTCTATGCAGAGCAACTTAGAAAGAAGTTCTGTGCTGACATATGATTATCTGTGTGACTTAAGTCTTCCTTTCTTTGCCAAGGTAATAAGCTATTCTCCTAATCTTTTCTGCAGCAGAGTAAATATTAGATGTAATATGGCAGATCTGGTGGCAGTTTTAGCAGAAGGGTGCTGGTGTCATATCATGTAGGATTGTACACAAAAATGGCACCTTTTGAAAAACCCTCGGATTTGCAAGGCTTAAAAATACCGTGTAGCACCAGTGACATCTGCAGGAGCATGCTGGTTGGAACAGCAACACAAAAAAAATGCCAAAATGAGGCTTCTGTGAGAAGCTTTTGAAAGGAAAGCCAGCAGATGTACCCACAGTGCCTGCCTTCCAGGCATATTTAAGCCTACTCAGGCATAGTTAAGACAAGAATTTTGGGCAGAATTATTTAGCAAGGAGAGAAAGTAAATGAACAAGTATACACACAAGCAAAGATCAAAGCACTGTGCCAACATTGAAAGGCAAGGAAGTTTGATCCAACTTGAAGTATAGTAGCCAGATCCTGAAAAAAAAGGATTAAAGTCTTGAGAGGACAATGTCAAATGATAACCAGTGATATACAAAACAGTCTGCTTTTTCCACTTCCCCATTTGCACAGTAAAAAACTGAATTTCACCTTCATCTTCTCTCATTACATGATGTTGTTCCACTTTCGCCATACAAAAATCCAGCCACTCCACTTTATGCCAGTTTACCCTATTTACATTAGGAAAGCTGTTTCTAATGCACTTCATTAACACTGCTACTGAAACATTGTGTTTAAAATAAATGCATGCAAGTTGAAAACAAGACCAAAGGAAAAAAATGGATTTTTCTGCTCTGGATTCATTTTTTGTGCTTCTTGGCTTAAAGGTCTTTTATGTTTTGTAAAAAAACTGTTTTACCTGTTGCAAAATGGGAAACCTGATAATACAGGAATACAAGAAATGTGGTGAATCTGCAAGGAAAAAGGATGCAGCATTGAAGGATACAAGTGAAGATTGATATAATGATAAAGTATTGGATGGCAGTGTTAAAAAAAAAAAAATAAATAAAAAAAGGAAAGATTGGGATCTGGAATTGTTTGGGGGGAAGAAGGCAAGACATCCTTTGCAGACAGAACTGAGAACCTCCTAGAGAGTCCTTGATCAGTCTGGATTTGACCTACTGGAGTGATTTCTTTCTGAGAGACGAGTGATATCTCAGATTATGGTGCTGTGGATGACTTCAGTTCCCCAGGTATGGCTGGGGCAGAACATGACAAAATATGAGGTGACAAGCTGGGTCTGAGGCCAATCTCAGAAGTCCAGTTAAAGCCTCAAAAAATGCAGAAGACAGTGCTCAGAGCAGCCTACAAGCACTCATGTATCTCAGGAGAGGACCACTCCAGTTTAATGATGCTCTTAGGCCCAAGGCTGATGTAAGGAGTAGAAGTCCAGGAGAGGTCAATCATCTATCATGGCAATTAAGTCCTACTGGGTGCCCACAAGGCTCTCACACAAAAAGAATAAGACTTAATTATTCTTGACTAAGCTTTCTCAGCAACAGGTCCTGCATGAGTTTTTTTGTTAGAGCCCAAAGAAGATTTTTTTCATGAAGGACTAAGATGTTCACTAATGAAACAAAAAAGCCTCCTCTCCAAGGTCCAGACTAATTCCTCCTAAAAGTATGGCACTGTCTTTTATCCAACTTTAGATTTTGGTCTTAGGTGCACATCTGAATTTTGGTTTGGTTTATGGTTCTATCTGTCCAAGGGAGAAGTGAAATCTACATCTGACAGTGGCATCAGATTTTCCCTCTAACCATCAACCTTACTGATGCCTTTCATCAGCATGGATCCCAAGCCATGGCTTGCAGAACCCGCACTAACCATGGGTTCAGAGCAGTCATAGGAAGAATTTAATGCCATCAGCATGAAAGCATTACTTAGGTCAGAAATGCAGCTTACCTGTGCAGCTTCCACAAGTACTCACTGTCCACAAGAGCCTTCTTGGTCTAACCCCTCTCCTGAAAATTCCAAGTGTTTTCACAGCCTGGATAAAAGGAAGGGGTACAACGTACAGAGATCCTGTGAGACTCCATATGGAGTTCAGCATCCAGCTCTGGGGTCCCCAAATAAGAAGGATATTGACCTGTTAAAGCAAGTCCAGAGAAGGGATATAAAGAGGATCAGAGGATCTTCCTATGAAGACAGGCTGAGAGAGTTGGAGTTGTTCAGTCTGGAGAAGGTTGTTCAGATCCAGGGAGACCTTGAAACAGCCTTCCTGTACCTAAAGGGGCTACAAGAGAGCTGGAGAGGGACTTCTTATGTGGTGATAGGACAAGAGGCAATGGCTTTAAACTGAAAGAGGGCAAGTTTAGATTATTATTAGGAAGTATTAGATTAGTATTAGGAAGAAATTCAAGGGTGGTGAGGCACTGACATGGGTTGTCCAGAAAAGTTGTAGATGCCCCATCCCTGGAAATGTTCAAGGCCAGGTTGGATAAGGCTTTGAGCAACCTGATCTAGTGGAATGTGTCCCAGCCCAGGTACAGATGATCTTAAAGATCTCTTCCAATCTAAACCTTAGCATCAAGGCTAGGATTCTGTGCCTTTCTCTGCTGGAAATAATATCTACATCAGAAGAATAAAGAGATTAATCTAGCCCCTCACCTAAACAAAGTCCATTTTGCTTTCCCACCAGCTTTTTTCTGACTGCTCTAAGACCAATTAGATTCACAACTTATTTCCCAGTGCAGTTGCAAAGGCTGACAAAAATAACCCAGAGGTACTACTGAAATGTCTGCCCATGCCTCTAAAACCAAGTTTGCACCAAGAAGCATTAGAGTGTTTATTCTGACAACTTCTAACATGTCAAGTCAGCCTAAATGGAGGCAGCATCATGTGTTTCACTGCCCCTCAGTGCACCTAAGCTTGTCCTCCATAGCTTGTATCTACTAACGTCAACTTGCTTTTCCTTGGCTTTGCACAGGGCACTGCTGCAGAATTCATAAGGCCTCAGTCAGCTTATAAATAAACCTCTGTTGATGCCAGCACTCAGCTCTTCTGGCCTGTACCAAAGAGTTGTGGCAGAGATCAGGCTGGTATGAGAAGAAAGCAAAAAATGTGAGCAAGGAAGAGGAAGAACAGAAAAAAAAATGTAGCACATAGATATAAGATTATCCTTATCTACACATGGCAATAGCTAAATTTCAAAAATATCTTTTTGGTAAGCTAACCAGAATGAAATCTTTATCTCTGTATTGCTGACACAGTCAAAAAGCATGTCTTATAAACTTGAAGGAGAATTTATTCTAACAGCTGACACAGAATGATCTGTTTGCACGTGTTCAACACTACAAGTTGTCTTTACAAGTTGCATTTTAAAATAATGACAAAAAATTTGCAAGTGAAAGACTGGTACCTGCTGTGCTTAAAGAAAACAGGTGAGTGCAGTGGCTCCTGTGTTTTGTGTTCTGACATGGTTTGGAGATACCCATATGGTGACTTTTAGCAGTTATTACAAGCCCAACTCACTGGCCAAAATCTTATAGCAAATGCAAAAAACAGGTCTTCAAAGTAGTTTGTATTGAATATTAGAGTTCTCATCTCATATTTGAGAGACAATACTTCTTACATTGCTGAATATACATGTAATTTGTATAAGTAGAAGAGTATAAATTATCATAAAGTATAACAAAACATATAACTGTGATTAAATGGTACTTCAGCCTAGAAGAACATTCAGAAGACTGTTAAGTAAAATATACTAATATACTATATGAATATACACCAAATAAAACCAGAAGATAAAACAGACACCAAATACCTCTCACATTTTTTTAGTTTTCACTATTTCATTTATTTCCTAGCCTTACACTTACTGACCATGTGATGAAAAGAAATTATTTACAATTTAAAGTCACACTTGTTTATTTAGTAAGGAAGTTAGTACCTGGTGATTCCAGAGCCATGCAAGTAAAAAGCCCTTAACAGTATGGAAAATGTGCATTGAAAGAAGATCACCTCCAAGCTGTCTCAGCTCTCACCACACATACTATAAGCAGCCATCAAGGCCAGCCATTTTCTTGCCTCATGCAGAAAAACAAACATAGCCTTACACGGTGTGTAAGAAATACACCCATTTATCACAACCTCCAGCTGAGGTCTTGCAAAAGAAACAGAATTGGATTTCCCCCACAAGGAGTAAGGAGAAATACTTCTCTTTCTATGATCTCTCAAAACTACATCTAAAAAAGGCTAGTTTCTTGCAGAATTGGACATCCATATAAATGCTTTACACACCTGAATTCTCTACTGCTGCACTTGAGCAAATATAGTGACCAATGCCCTTCTGCAGAGAACACATACATCCAAGTTTTTGAAAGTAGTTCCTATTTGGAACTACTATTTTACTATTTTAAGGCCAAAAATATTTAGTGAAAGGAAGTAATCCTGCTATGTGCCTGACAACAAAAATAACTTCATTGGATATTTCATCTAGGCAAAAATCAGGTTCTGAATGCAAATTGTTCAACAGAAATAGAACAGAGAACATAGCAACTTTAGAATACTATTGACCCTGTGGATAATATACAACTTTATTGTATTTTTAACTAATATCACCTGTGAACACAAATATAATGGTACTGCAATTGAAGACAACATTTTCAGCAATCAGAATTAAGACAATGTGGATAGACTATTAGGCAAAGTCAGACAGAGGCAATAGCCTTCAACTGGCCAATTAAAATATCTGGGAAAATTACAAAAATGTTGTTCATGCACATTTGTCTGCAGGAGGGCATTTCACAGAAGGCTTATTTAGATTTAGATTAGTTTAATCTCCTGGAAAAGACTAAATCTCATTTCAAACTGTGGCTATTACATCTCTCATCCAGTTGCTCTTGGACCTTGTTTTTATTTTTCCTTCTAGAAAGACCCTGATCTCAATGTTGCAAACCTTTTGTGACATAGTATTTTCAGAAAAGCCATTCGAAATTTAACATGACAGAGGGAGTAAAGAAATGGGTTCAAAGAGGAATTGATCCACAAAAGCCAAAAGGTGGCTTCATACAGAGAGTTATGGATGCACTTTCCTTGGCAGGCCCCACGGATAATCATTAATAAAGAGTATGGGGCCCAGCAAATGGCAAACACACAGACAATTATGGCAAGAGACTTTGCTATTTTCTTGTCCCGCTGCAGTTTTGATCCGGTCTTTGCACAGAAGGAAACAGAAAAGTAATTTTCTGGGGTTACAGAATTGCCTCTGGATGGAGATGAGCAGTCAGTTTCCAAAGACTCTTTCTTTGGTCTCATGGAAGAAGAAACACTGTCCTCTGCTTCAGATGAAGAAGGTGATGCCCCTGGCCTTGGCAAGCCACAAAACCTCCAGGACAGGCTGCTGCTCCTTGCAGACTCACACTCCTGCACGCTGCCACGCCGCTGGCGCCTCTGGATGTTGTGGAAGATGTGCATGTTGAAGTAGGTCACCAGGAGCAGAGGCACAAAGAACTCCAGGGTGGATGCACACAGGAGGAAGTACCAGTTGTTGAAGAACTCGGCGTAGCACTGATCCACCGCTACTACACTGTGCCCAGCCACGTGCTCCCAAAACAGGATGGCTGGGCAGTACAGGAGGAATGCTAAGACCCAGATGGCCACCATCTTGATGGCAGGGCTGGACATTATTCCTTGCTGGGCTCTGTAAGATACCTGCAAGGGAAAAAAACATAAAAAGTTCAGACTTGTAGTGGCCAGTTTCAGAACTGAGAGAAGCAACAGGAGATGAACTCAAGAGACACTTGGTAATACAGAGTTGTGGCTGTGCTGATCAGCTGAAGCTCACCCAAGCACATTTATTTCATTGATGCTGACAGAGCACAGGGTTGTCTCTCTACAAGTTAATGTCACTATAGCAGGGTCCAGGTCCAGGGGATGAAACATGGTCATCCATCAGTACCTAGGAATTTGGTATGCCTTGTTTGAGACATCTGTGTGTTGGGATTGTTATGGTTTAGGTCTTCAAAGAGCAGAGCAGTTGTTAGTTGCTTAAAAGTTGCTTATTGTAAAGGCACATCAGCTTCAAAAGGCAAAGAGTCCCAGGTTTTTAGTCTATGCTAAAAGCGTTTGGCACAGAGTCCCAAATAGAAGTCCCAATTAGAAGTAGAAGCAGCTCCTGGCACAAGGCCCCAAGAAGGTCAAAGTTTCAGCCGCAGCTTTTGTCTTCTTCCAGGGGATGATGGCAGTGAGGAGAGAGGAGAAGAGAGAAGGTCTCTCCCCAGTGCACAGATTCTTATTTACAAATTACTCAGTGAACTAAAGACATGAATCTGAAGCATTTCTTCTAAACCTATTAGAATTCTGGTTCTATAATACAAAAGTTTATGTACAATTTGCACATATAGCCTATCTGTTTTATCTGAAGAATGTAAGCAGTATTCTTACTATATTTTCATTATGTCTAAAACTGTTTTTGAGCTCTCACTACAGCTTGCTTTTGAAACTTGTTTTCTACACTAATATCTAGAACTATGTTTTTGAGCTCTTTTCTGCAGCTTGTTTTCACACTAATTTCTAAGGCTTTTACTTTTTAGGGCACTTAAAACATATTCTTACTGAAACTTACTTACTTAAAACTTAAACTTACACCTCTATTTCATGTATGAGTGGCTTAATATACTTTAATCCATCCAAAGGTCTTAATTCGATTCCTGCACTCTGATCTCTCTCTGAAGAATTCAGAGAGGCCTGTGTTTCACACTCCAACACCTGGTCTGAAGTGCCAGAGGAATTTGCACTTTATAGCTGCTGGAAACATGACTCCCACTCACTGGAAACTGCACTGCTTTTTACAGCATTTTACAAACAAATAATGGTATGCATCATGGTGCTCAGCAGAAAAGGTGGCACATAGATTTAACCTATAAGAAAATTACTTTCTACACAATTCATAAGGATGAAGGGATACCACACCTGCACCACAGCCCTGAGCTGATGAAACTAAAAAAATCACCCATTTCCTTCCTTCTCCATCCACTCCAGGACCAGTACATATTTTCCACTATATGTTACAGAACAGATAGATATAATGTAGCTCACATCCTGCTTCGTCCCTTTCACAGGATGAATGTGTAATTCTGCAAGCTTAGATATCCAATTGATAAAAAAAAGTTTGAGTTAATGTCTAGAACTATCATACAAATGTCCACATGTCTTAATTGCATTTGTATAGGTGCTCTGAATTTTGCACTTTCTCAATGCTGAGTCTTTGGCTTTCCAGAGTAAGGCTTCTTACACATCAAAAATTTTGGTGTTTGGTTTCCAAGATTTTTTCCTTAAATAAAATAAAATAATAAAATTTAATAAAAAGGCAGTTATAGGAAGTTAAATCAATTACCACAAATAAGACTGAAATTTGATTGCATGAAGTTATGTTGACAGTCTCATACACACAAAAGAGCTAGAACCTTTAGTTCTCTGTACATTCCCTGCCACTTGAGCTAACATTGTGGCTGGTGAGAAATGCTGGCCTCCACCCCTAGCATGGCCCAAGAAATAAAGCTCACACCAGGTATGCAGGATTCTCTGCAGAAAGCACAGACAGAATGTGTTTGAAGTTTGGGGTTCTGCTCCAGACACAAAGAAGAGTTTATTGCTGCATATCTACAATGCAGCAATGAGTGCAGCCTGCCCTTTGTCCCACTTTCTGCCTGCTTGCTCTTGCTCCCAGTCTTATCCTGAAGGATTTTGCACCACATCTCAGGTCTAGACACCCTCCCCAAAGTCCTTTATTTCACCATCCTAGCCCCTTTGTCTTTTCCTTCCATGCCTGATTTTAGGTCCAAACCCAAATGCAGTTTACTCTGAATTTCCTCTTTCCTTGCTCCTTTTTTACCAATCTGCTGCCTTACCCTTTTTACCCCTAGACTGCTTTTCCTCAGGCAGTAACACAACAGCAGCTTGCAGCAGAAATCGTGACAAAATTTCTGGTTGACCGGCTCTGCACTGAAACATGCTCAATGTAGGATACTCGCCCCATCTGGCTGCAAAATATCTAATTATCACCACATGCCAGTATATTTTTCAGGGGTCTTATCTTCATTAAATTTGGGCTTATACTCATCAACATGGCAAAGGTTGGTGAATATAATAATCCAAGGGAAAAAAATCAGAGAAGCTCTAAACAGGGTACTTACAGCTTTTGTAACTGAGAGAAAACGGTCATAGCTGATAAGAACAATGTTAAATACTGAAGCTGTGCAGAGCAGATAGTCCATGACCAGCCAGAGCTTGCAGATGCCTCTTCCTAAGTGCCATTTCCCTGTCAGGCTGTAAGGGATGTAGAGGGGCATGCAGAACACACCTGAGGAAAGCAACCACAAAGAAACCATGCAGTTCATAGGTATTGCAAACTCCTGGAAGCAAAGAGACACACTGTTTTGGTATTTGGGTAAAAAAATCAACAAATCTATTAAGGTCGATATGTAATTTATATACATAAATTCTTAAATTCTCATGAAATTTGTTGGTGACTTCCTAGTCTTAGATCTTAATGTAATTTATGTATGCTGACTGTTGAGAATAAGCTGGAAGCAATTCAGCATAGAAGGATTTACTGAAGAAGAAAGTCCAAGTCTAACCAATTTAGACTCTTTAAAGGTATAAAATTAGTGTTGCAGCATATATGCATTACCTATCAGAATGCAACCTCATCATTGTATTTCCTCTATTCTTTCATCTGTATTAGAATTTTCCCTCAAACATATCTGCAGATGTTAACAATGGCAATTATTCCTGTAAGATTGGTTAGCATTTGTAAGCTGAAGACAATATATTGGGCAGTCTGTGTGGTGTTCTACCAGAGATAGAGCAGACACAGCAGAAGTATGAAACTCATTTTTAAGGAGTGTTTTAATGTCATGCTTCTTCTCTACCTGAGAATAACTCCAAAACTCTTTTGGTTTGTTACATTTGTGTTTTGTCCTAAAGACCTTCCACTAAAGTACTCCATTAAGAAAATCATGTTTGTGTTTTATTTTTAAGCCAGAAACTTCTTCATTTTAACACTAACATTCTTTCGAAAGTGTGGTGCAATAGCTGATTCTACATTCCTGAAAATGCTTATCTACCAGAGACAAATAGAAAATTATATACCACTTCAAGATCCATTTTAAACTCTCCAGATTATTCCTTTCTTGACATGTCCATCAAGATCTTAGCAGTTAATAAACATATCCAGGGTGATGTGGTCCACTGACAATAAAACTCCCGGGCAATGAGCTGACAGACTCTTATCAAGTTATCTGACTGTTATCACAGCACTCTCAATACTGATGGCTTATTTTAACATATACCTAAAATCCAAGCAGCATCACTTTAGAACTAAGTACTCTTTTTTCATGGTTGCTGATAACAGCTACTGTTCTCATGAACTTGAATGGGATCAATGTTTCGTACCATGTCAAAAAGTAATGACTGCTTTTAGCTATATATACAAATAGAGAGGCAAACCCCAGGTTTTAAACATTGATATTTGAAGCTATTCCTAATTTTACTAATTAGTGGATGCAAAAGACATCCCTGGAAAGATTCCAGATTTTTAATAAAATAAAAATGAAAAAAGAACCCCACAGCAAGTTCAGAAAATAAAGTATTTCCTGACCAATATCAGAGACAAAATCTTAGATTTACTATGGGTCTATATAGACCAATGTAATACAGATGGTAACCATATCCTCTTGGCTGATATAAGAATGTATAAGGCACCAGCCACAAAGAACGGATGCAGAAGGTAGATATTTAACTCTCTTGACTAAACTATGAGATATGAGGAGAAACAGACTTTTGCAGAAGACCTGAGCAATGAAACAGCAGTTCCAGCAAATTGTCTGCCTTTGCAGGAAAACACAGGCTTCATCATATGCATCATATGGTTTCTGCCCCATGGAGCAAGCCCCAGAATAAGGCAACACATGTTACAAATGGCATAAATGAAGGAAAATCTTAAAGGCTAAACTAATTTACTTCACTACACAGCACTGACAAAGGAACGGCATTTGGGGAGATGGTATTTCCAGAAGTGCAATAGGTCTGTGGCCACAATTTCCTTTCTCACAGTTCAATAAATACTGGTCTCTGTGACCATCCTGAAGAGAAAGCCTTTGTGTGCAGAAACACCTCCTTGCCAGCCTCAAGTCAAGACATTTTCTGGCACATCTGCCATGGGACTATGGTTTTGTCAGGCTTTCTCTGCTGCATGGGCTGTTTCCCTGGCTTCAGCCATGGAGGAATGCTGCAAAAGGCATTCATTCCACCACCACCTCACTCGGCACCACCAGCCAGGGCTGGATCCATGGCAGCTACAGCCATAAATTCTCCTGGAGTCCTGCAGTGATACTATGGGAAGAGGGCACCAATAAGGAATATAGATGAGAGATGCCAGCAGGTTGTTACTAGTATCAAACAACCCATCAGATCAATAGCCTGTGTTAAGCTGAAGCCAGTAAAAAGTCCTGGTGATAAAGTGTCCCTCTGCAGTGTAATACATTCAGAAACCATTAGTACTACATAGAGAAGTAATTTATTTACCTGGATGTATCACACGCAGCTGTCAAATTTAAGGATGTTCTGAAGTATGAGATGAACACTCTTACAGGAGAGGCAAGGGTAAAACATAAACTATAGCAAACAAACCTCTTCAAAAAGTATTCACATATAGCAGTCACTCCTTTTTCTTGAAGCAACATTAAAAGTATTAATATGAAAAAGGATGCATTTCTCATTATAACATATTTTGAGACATACTGGGCTATTAAAACCCTTCATGCAGCTTCCACCATTCCCCATTCTTCCCCCAGACACAGCTGGGAAATAGCTCTCTCAGAAGGAAACACACAGAAAATAAACACCAGTGCTTCTCCTAAGAGTCCTACAACACAATTAGCACAGGGCTCCAAGCGGTGACTTACCCACTGCAAAGTCAGAAACAGCAAGATTCAGAAAGAAATAGTTACTCCGATGCCTGAGGTTCCTGTCCATAATGAAAGCAAGGATCACCAGGGTGTTTCCAAGGATGGTCACCAGACACAGCAGCACCATGAGGAGAGCCAGCAGCACCAAGACACCCAGTGAGAACTCGGAGCTGGGTGACTGGGTGGGCCAAGTCTCATTACACGTCGCAGCTGCATGTGGAATTTCAGCAGTGCTGTTGTGCATGATGGGTATCCAGGTCAGGTCAGCCTGGGAAGGAAGTTGTATCTGGCAGTTATCCAAAAGGTTGAGACAAGTCTATTAACAGGCTGGGCTGAATACTGAAACATAAAAAGAAAAGATTCACAATATGAAAAAATGGAACACAAGACCTCAATACCTGAACCCGCTGACACTTCTTGATCTGAATGCACCTATTGGCCTTAGAAAAGACACCTCATAAGCAGTGTCTTTCCTGACAAGGATCCTTATCTACTAATGTCAAAAAGCTTGTCTGAAGATAACTTTTTCACAGTCAAGCAGTTTGCATATTAGCAATGTGTTAGTGGTTTTACACATCAAATTGTGCTGAAGCTAAAACCATATCTCATTTTCACTTCCACAGCGGTGAACAGGATGAAAATTATAACACTTCTATTACATTTTCCATACAGTAAAAGATGTAGACACTTTTGTACTTACTGCTATACCACTTTTTAAATTTTACAGTTAATAACAGAGAGATATTTCTTAGTGTTGCTGGTTACAGAGCATTTGTAATATAGTTACATGCAGCAGAAGCATCACCAATACCTCTTCAGCTCACCTTAACCAGAAGCTTAGGGCAAAACAAACCAAATACCTGGACTTTGGAGGTTTTTATAGTGTGCAAATTTAATCCTGCACCTCCCAAATCCTAGATAAGCTTTTACTCCATGAAGTGCCTTTAGCCCTTTTCAGGTGTGACAAAAGATATTCCTTCCTCATCACAACTCCATTTATTTTGGTAGGCCATGGCTGTGGCTGACACTCACTGACTCTGTAGCAGCATGGCACACTGAGTGACCAGCATTTTGAACTGCAGCCATAATGCCAGGTGCTTGGAAGACGTAGGGCAAGAAACAAGGAAAGAGAGGGTGGGCAAGATGAGGGGAGGAAAGACACAGTGCTCTGCTACCTTATAGAGAAACAAAGGGAATTATGTTGTGAAGAGTCATTAAAGCAGAAGGTGTAGGGCAACAGAAACAGAAGAGACCTCAGGAATGGCAGACGGTGGTGATGAGACACAGCTGCCTTAGGTGTGTGTGCACAGCTGGAGCCTGGGAAGCAGAGAGGAGGTCCTAGAGCTTCCTGTGCAGTCACCAAGCCACACTTGACATGGGTGACATTGTAGTGAGAGTACATTGCAGAGCTCAGGGTGAGGCACCTGATGAAGTCTTCTTTAAGCAATTCAAGTAAGCTTCTGGACCACAGGACCTGCTTCTTATGTAGGACTTCAGCTTTCATGGCATCTGCTAGAAGTGCAATCAGGTCCTAGCAATGAACAAGGTTCCTGGAGGCTGTCAAGGGAATTTTCAGATCCAAGTCCTGTGTGGGCTACTGGGGGTGATGCACAGCTGAATCACCTGCTCAGTGATGAGGGGCTGTGTAGGGATGTGCCACACTCAGATGTAGTGATGAGGAGGTAGTGGAACTCAAGATCCTAAAGGGGGTGAGGAAGGAAAGTAGCTGTGCAGACCATGGGCTTAAGCTGAGCAGAATTCCGTTTAGGTAAGTGGTAGTGAGAATCATCCCATGAGAGGCAGATCGAAAAGACAAGGAGCTCAAGGAAGCTGCTGGCCTCTAAGACAGCAACCTCCATGCACAAGAATAGTCCATCCCAGTTCTCAAGAAAACAAGGAGATGTATCATGACAGTGGCTAACCCTGGAGACCACAATGCAAAAAGGCAGCATGAAGGAGTTTGAAAGAGGGACAAAATACAAAGGAGATATTTAGAAACATTGCCTGGCCACATAAGAATGATGTTAGGAAAACAAAAGCTCACCTAGAGTTTATGTTTGTAAAGGACATCAAGGACAACATGAAGAACTTCAGCCAGCCCATTAACAGCAAAATGGTGAATAATGAAGATACAGGTACTTTGCTGGATGGGACCAGTGATCCAGTGACAGCAGGTGCGGATGAGGCCAAGGTACCCAGTGCTTCCTTAGCTTCATTCCTCATTAACTATGCCTCCCTTTCCTCCAGGCTTGTTGGAGTGTGAAAAACAGATGCCTCTCTGAGCCTCTCAGAGAGAGAACAGTATGCAGGAATTGAATTAAAGTTTTTAGAGAAATTAAAGTATATTAAGCCACTCATACATTAAATAGAGATGTAAGCTTAAGTTTTAAGTAAGTAAGTAAATAAGTTTAGGTAAGAATATGTTTTAAGTGCCTTCAGAAGTAAAAGCTTTAGAATTTCATGTGAAAAACAAGTTTTAGTGAGAGCTCAAAACCAAAAACATGCTTCAAAAACAAGTCTCAGTTAGACCTCAAAAACATAGTTCTAGATATTAGTGTAGAAAACAAGTCTCAAAAACAGGTTTCAGTGAGAGCTCAAAAACATATTTTAGACATAATAAAAATATAGTAAGAATATTGCTTAATTTTCCAGATAGAACAGATAGGCTATATGTGTAGATTACACATAAAGTTTCATATAAAAAACTAGAATTCTAATAGGTTTAGAAGAAATTATTCAGATTCGTGTTTTTAGCTCATTGGGTAATTTGTAAGTAAGAATCCATGCATTGGGGTGAGAGTTCTCTCTTACTCTCTCTCTTCCTCCACCATCATCATCATCACTACTACCACATGAAGAAGAAGAAGAAGAGGAAAAAGAAAGGAACAGAAGAAGAAAAGACCATCTGTCTCTCAAGACTCTGTACCAGGCTGCAGCCTCTGCCTCTGCTCAGGAGGCTGCAGCTCCGGCTGTCTCGGGGCGTCACACCAGGGGCTGCTTCTACTTCTAATTAGGACTTTTCTTCTATTTGGGACTCTATGCCAAAAGCTTTTAGCACAGACTTTAACACTTGGGACACTTTGCCTTTTGAGACTGATGTGCCTTTACAATAAGCAACTTTATAGCAAGTAACAATGGCTCAGCTCTTTTGAAGATTTAAACGAACAATTCCGACACAGGCTTAGTGAATGAGTTGAAGGATGAGAACTGTCACAACCAGGTGAGAATAAAGGAGGATTACTTGAGGGTTCTTGACCCATACAAGTCCATGGAATCCACTGGGCTATCAAGACAACCAGCTACCACCTTTGCAAGGCCACTTTCTATCTTCCTAGAATGATAGTGGAGATAAAGGGAGATTCTCAACAACTGAAGAAAGGCAAATGTTGCAACGATCTTCAAATGCTGCCACACAGACAAAAGGTCAGATTGTCTTTAGTCCTTGGGAAAATAATGGAGTGAGTTCCCTTGAAGGTATTTCTGAGGACCTGGGGGAGGAAAAGGTGGCTAGCAACAGTCAGCATGGGTTTACAAAGGATAAATCATACCTAAGCAACTTGGGTGCCTTCTTTGATAAAATTACTGGATTAGTGGACAAGGAGAATGTAGTAATTGGCTTTTAAAATTAGGGAATAAATCAAATGTTGAAGTTTTAATCATAGTCCTATGTGGCACTCAGGGGGAAATCTATATGGTATTTCCTTTGGAAAATAAAGGACATGGACTTTAGGAGAATCATTATGGTTCAATATTTGTTCCAGAAATAAACAAAAAAATTATAACACAATTTCTTCCAATATTTATTTTTTATTTGTTGAGGGTTTGGGTTTTTTTTTTATATCTGACAGGGTCAGATTAGAAAAAAAACTGTTGTGGTTTGAGTTGAAGCCCACAAAGTCATATAGCCACTGTCACCATGTACTTAGAAGGCCTACTGAACATCTGCAAAGACAAGAAAATTCAAGGACATGAAATAGTGAAATGAATGAGTGACTGGTTAGAGAGACCTGGGTTAGAAAACCTTTTGGCAAGAAACATCCATTTGAGCTGGGGCAAAAGAACAAATGTTGAATAAGTATCTTACCATAACCCTGAATAATGTCTGATTTATGATTTACAAGGGAGAATATTTTTGATGCCACCCTGACCAAGGCAGCTTTAAAGCTGTGGGCACAGCAACCCAGTCCTTGACTTGCCCTGGGAGCACTAAGCAAAATTTTCAACAATTAGAAAAATACAATACATTCATCTAATACACAGGAGTGTTGTGAGAAAACAGTTTGAACACCGTCTACGTAACAGACTCTAAAAACACTGATCTCTAGTAGCTTCACCACGGTTGTTTCAAGTTCACTGCAGATTGTGCTGCCTGGCAAATTACCTGACTAACTTGTTTTCCAGCACTGCAAAACATGGACTCAGTTTATCTAGTCAATAATTTTGTAGGTTATTTTTCCAAAATGAACAAGACATTCTTTACGCACAAAATGCAAACTGAATTTTTACACTAAAAGCATAGAGATGGAAAAGCAAACTACTCTTACATTTCTAACTGGGGCCTATCTTCAGTTTCTCTATTTAACAGATGTTTAGTATACCAGCTATTCTATAAATGTTTTAACTCTGTGTGTGTGTTTAGATTTTTTAAGCATCACGGAAAAACAAACCCCACAGAATCTATGCCAGCACCACAGCTCATGACAGTAAAAACAGCTGTGCTGAATCAATGACCTGCTCCTGAAGCTGCATCTTTCTTAGCAATTAGGCTCACAATCCACAACACTATCCACGTGAGGCCAGAAAGCATATCGAGAATGAATGGTAAAAGATAATCTTCCAGCAGTGTGAAAACTGGCAAGAGAAGTCTTCAGTTCCAGACCTCTGAACAGAAAGACATTCTAGCTCTTCAAAGCCATCAAATTTTGTGCTATAATTAGGCTGCTTCCATGCATTTGAATTGTGTTTGCAAAGGAGTACTGTTACGGCAACACTTCTACAGCCAATTTCAAATTAGATTAAAAATTATTCAAGTTGACTACTGCTCTTCATTGTTCTGTGCATCAGATTTCTCTTTTCCGGTTTCATACATTTTTACATTCATAAACAAAGAGGAATAAAATTATATAAAAGGAGAGAAAAAGATGTAGCCAGTGTCTCTCACTTACCCCTCCATGAAAGCCTTCTGGGTGAGTTGCAACACTCAACACATGGTAAGAAAGTTTGGCACATGGAATGGGGTGAAATCAAGCTCCATTGCTTTCTCCAACACATCTATTCACTCCTTTCAGCACTGGACATTCAATGGCTTTGTTTGTTAAGAGCTGCTTAAGACATGTCTGTATCAGCTTCCAGACCTCTGTAAACCTCATTTGCAAGCAGTGAATACGGCCCTTGCTCCCTAATTGAAAAAAAAATCCAGTTTGATATTTGTTCTGTGGCAGAAAAAAATCCATATAATGTCTCAGTAACAGGACACAAAGAACTTATCTAGTATAAAAGTCACTCTGTCAGATCAAATTTGCTCCAGACATTTTGATGGAACATCTTTGCACTTGCAAAGCTTTACACCAGCGAGGCTATTGTCTATTCTCGCACAGCCAGCCAAAATCATAAATCCAGTATGAACTTAGCATTGCTTGCTCTGCTAATTCAACAGGAATGTGATCATGTGCCCAACCCTGGCCTATCTTTTAGGCAGTCACACTGTGCACAGATCTGGCACTAAATATCATTTAAGCATGACTGAAGAGGCAGCCACTGTCAGGTGAAAAAACAGTACAGGTGAAAAGACTAACTACCAATTATGTCTGACCATTTTGATAACCAATCTCAAAACTCTCTTAGCATGGAAAAATTCGTCCTCTGAAAATCACTCAGAATTACTAGCTTACATGTACTTTGTCCTGCAACAGCACATTAAAATTTGAAAAGGACAGATACGGCAGGTTAGGCAGCCCATTCACTTGCATATTGCTCACTGTGGGGATTATAAAAAGAAGAGGGCACTCTCCTGTCTTCATAATAGTTTATAAAATGAAAATATACTGCTTCTGTGAGTATTTTTACAATCTTTTTAAAATGTAGCAGAATTGCTTCTTCACTGATAGTTTTAGGTTCATAAATAAATTTAACTTCAACACACACATGAACAGGTATCTCCCTCCAGTAACTCTCTATGGAGATAGTGAAAGCAGAGTTCTTTCACAGTGCCAGCTCTACGTATTAAACAAAGGAAAGAAGAAAAAAGAGAAGGAACAAAATATATCTCACACTCACAAACCAAGAGGACATCCAGCAAAGCTTGTTATTCTTTTCAATGCACTAGACAGTAATTAATATGGCATCATACCAGCAAAACCAAAAATGAGATCCTGAAAATTAGGAATATCAGGGCAACTACATAATTCTGTTGCACTCTTAAGTAATGTCATTAGCCATTAGTAAACAAATTGTTTTTTCCTCTATTTATGCTGACAATACGTATGAAAAGGTATCACTAAATAACAGAGGAACCTTATCTGTAAAACATTTCTTTCACCTTTCTATAAAGACGGAGTGTTACCAGATCTCAATGTTGCAAACTTTTTGGGACATAATATCTTCAGAAAGGCCATTCGAAACCTCATATGACAGAGAGGATAAAGAAATGGGTTCAAAGAGGAATTGATCCACAAAAGCCAAAAGGTGGCTTCATACAGAGAGTTATGGATGCACTTTCCTTGGCAGGCCCCACGGATAATCATTAATAAAGAGTATGGGGCCCAGCAAATGGCAAACACACAGACAATTATGGCAAGAGACTTTGCTATTTTCTTGTCCCGCTGCAGTTTTGATCCGGTCTTTGAAGAGAAGGAAGCAGAGAAGTTCCTTTTGAGAGCCACAGAACCAGTTTCTGCTCGAGATGGACCATTAGCCACCGCTGCTGGTCTCCATGGCCTTGTTAGTGATGAAACACTGTCCTCTGCTTCTGATGAAGGAGATGATGCCCCTGGCCTTGGCAAGCCACAAAACCTCCAGGACAGGCTGCTGCTCCTTGCAGACTCACACTCCTGCACGCTGCCACGCCGCTGGCGCCTCTGGATGTTGTGGAAGATGTGCATGTTGAAGTAGGTCACCAGGAGCAGAGGCACAAAGAACTCCAGGGTGGATGCACACAGGAGGAAGTACCAGTTGTTGAAGAACTCGGCGTAGCACTGATCCACCGCTACTACACTGTGCCCAGCCACGTGCTCCCAAAACAGGATGGCTGGGCAGTACAGGAGGAATGCTAAGACCCAGATGGCCACCATCTTGATGGCAGGGCTGGACATTATTCCTTGCTGGGCTCTGTAAGATACCTGCAAGGGAAAAAGTACATGTCATGTATTCAGACAACATTTTGGGAAAATTATGTCAAAAAACCATACATAATCAAGCCAAATATAGTACTTGTTCTGTATTTCCCCAGACACCTAGAACATCTTCACTATGTATGGTTCTGAAAACCTGCTAGTCTTGTTTTTCTTACACTGCAGCTCTGTGATTTATTTTAATACTGGGCATAGGAGAGGAACAGAAATTATGATGACTAAACTAACATTTGGCTTCCAGATATGAAAGGACATAGATTGTTTCCACCATACAGTAAAGCAGCAATAAGGAATTGGTAAGGAATAGGTTTATGATTCATCAGCCCAGGCTCAGCAGAGAGTGAAAGCAGCTGTGGGAGTTCCTACATGCTCAGCAAAAGTAGAAGCCTTCTATATTAGACAGGTTGCCATGTGAGACTGCAGACACCAGACAATATAATTCTTCATACTGTTTCTTCTTGCCATAGCAGAAAAATCTATCCCAGACATATGCTATAACATCCCCTGCCTTATTGAATCACTCTATTTTAACATTAGCCTTACCTTGTAAACAGTTCATCCCACTACTGAAAATCTTGGTGTTTTTATGTCTGCCCAGACAGCATATTAAGCATTAAAATAAAATCATCCATGGTTAGGAAGTACAAGAGCTAAGCCCACCCTGCAATAGCCCAGCCCTACTCTTGGTTCCCTCTAGCTTTCATAGCACAAGAAGATAAATTAATGAAAATCTGGACAACTTCATTTCCTCTATACTGTTCAACATTTGGCATCTCAGACTTTCTTCAGAACTGCTGCCTTCCTCATCAGCTTCCTATACTGTTCATTAGCAGTGCACCTGCATGATACACAAATAATAACGAATGGCACCTTCACAGCCACACAGAACACAGAGGGCATTGTCCCTATTTCACCAGCAAGCATCAGAGCTGTAGTGCAGGGTTATGCACATTGGTTTGGATTCTCTGTTTTAAATAGCTGTAGCCTGAAGATTCAGACTCCTCTACATCTGAAAGCATCATATTAGCTCTTTGCACAGCTCCAGGTCTGAGCAGCTGAATTTAGAGGCAGAAAACAGGAAGCTGGACACAGCTTCACAAATTATTAAGTCTGGAGTGACTGAAACCTGGCCACAGGCTAGCTTTGCAGCAGAGGCAGAGGTGGATCCCAAGTCTGTGAAGAAGGATTGTGTCTTTTCTTTGGGTAACAGCCCTGTCACACATTCCTAGACTCATTCCATCCTAATACCCTAAAGAAGAAAACCAGAATGTGATCATGTAAATGAAGACCATCAGCAATGGCACAAGAACATGGATCTCAGCAAGGTTACAGAGGCCTTTTAATTTACATTATTCTTATTCTGAGCTCTGCAGCTTCGTTAATATCTTAAATACAGGAATTTTTATACTGAACTCTTCAGCTTAAAGGAAAAAAAAAACCAAAAAACAACAAACCAGCAAAAACCAACTGTAAAAACCACACCACTAGGGAAGAAGAGAAAGTGATTAGGCATTGTATCAGCACTTCCCAAATAAAAACCTCCCAATCTAATATGAAACATGTCATTGAAGCAAGCAGACTCATCAGCCTGGAGTAGAAAAGGCTTTGGGGTGACCTGACTGCAGCCTTCCAGAAGGCTGAGTAGAAGCCCTTCCTGAAAGGCAAGTAGAGATAGGACAAGAGGCAATGGTTTTAAATCAAAAGAGACTAGGTTCAGATAAGATATCAGAAAGAAATTCTTTACTGTGAGGGTAGTGAGGCACTGGAACCCAACAGAGAAGCTGTGGATGCCCCATCCCTGGCAGTGTTCAAGGCCAGGTTGGATGGGGCTCTGAGCAACCTGGTCTAGTGGAACGTGTCCTTGCCCATGGAAGGGGTTGGAACCAGCTAATCTTTAAGGTCTCTTCCAATCCAAACCATTCCTGGATTCTATAACCTAACACCAAGTAGAGTTTAGAAATGGTGAATGATAATATTTCTTACTTGATTCCTTGGATATCTTCTGAAAGATATGAAGAAGAATGACAACACTCAAGAAACATCTCTTACCTCTCCACAAATTTTGATTCATTCTTCCTTTTGCTTCAAGGGATCAGTTTCCAATCAAGTGCTAATTGTCAGCACATGTCAATCACTCCCTGTAGTAATTCAGATCCTCATCTGGTGTTCACTCAGTCCATCTCACTGTCTCTCCAAACACTCTTCTTTTACAAAATTTATCCAAGCCTAAGCACATCTTTGATTCAACCTAGTTTTCATCACCACCAATTCTTTTAATGGCCAAAGCCCAAGTTCTCCACACACCTGCTGCCTCTTTCCCACCTGGACCTTCCCATCTCCTATGTAGTGTAATTAAATAATTTCTAGTGCAGGTGGCACAAGGGTAACATTGACATTATAGGCAAGGCAATGTCCTATCTCTAAGTCCCAATGCAACATTCAAGCATCATCATTTCTCTATTAAAAAAATGGTACCAATAACAAAGCACCATTTAGCTAAAAGTGTTAATTGTGAAACACTTTAAGTTTTATAGAAATCTCAACATATATAAAGCAATAAATAGAAATGTTATTCTTACAGCTTTTGTAACTGACAGGAAACGGTCGTAGCTGATAAGAACGATGTTAAATACTGAAGCTGTGCAGAGCAGATAGTCCATGACCAGCCAGAGCTTGCACAGGCTTCTTCCCAAGTGCCATGTCCCTGTCAGGGCATAAGGGATGTACAACGGCATGCAGAATGCACCTATGAAAAGAAAACGAATGCACACATCAGTCAGCACTGCACTGCATGACAGCAGAGAGATATTTCTGCAGATAAAAGATTGATCAATACTGTCTGGAATTGCCACATGGAAGGCTTTGTATTATCCTGCAACCAAAGAACCTTTACTACAAACTAGGTACTAGTAACGTCCTTATAATTAATACCTCTCTGAAAGGTGCATCGTGTTTATTGTGTGTCATTGTTACCTCTCCAGTTAACACCATCTGCTAAAGGAAGGAGCAGTTGACTGCTCTACCTGCTGAAGTAAACACTATTCTGTGTTACCTGCTGAAACTGAAACAAACAAAAACATCTTTCCCTAAACATAATTCACTGCATTCTATAACAAATTATCCAGTTGCCATGCTTCTCTCCTCTTAGAAGCATATGCATTTGAAAGTGTTCCAGAAGTTAACTTCTTACAGAAATACAGGTTTCAGTCTAAATTTCAAAACTATATGATTAAAAGACTAGAAGAACAGCGCAGTTAATTAAATGCACCCAGCCTAACCCTATCTCCTCATCAGAAATCTTGATAATAACCACTTTTCAAGGGCGAGCTGGTAGGATATTATCTATAGGAACTCACCAGACTAGGAACACAAGAGTGACCTACCCACACCCATTGCTACCTAAATTTAGGCTGTTAAATCCAAATGTTGTGAAAATGCCAATACAACCTCATTTTAACCGATTTTGAGGTGATCACCCTACACAGAATCACAATACAGCCTTGGGAGGCTGAAGAACTAATGATGCAGTCAACTGGGATGCAGAAATGCAGTGTACAGCATCAACGCTGCAACAAAATGGAATCACTGCATTTACAGAGAAATTGGCACTTCGTCTTTTGAGCAAAACATTATAGATTTTAACATTCACATCAGGAAAAAACCCATGATTTCAACTTTAGATTTATTACCTAATAGTGTGCACTCCTGTAACAGAGTATCTTGACTTTCCATTTCCATAAAATCCTTACAGTTCCTGTTGTTCTCCCTCTACTAAGAATCAAGAGATCTCTATTCAAACCCAGCTATAGGTCAGAAGCACAGAGACAAAGCAAAATTGCTGAATGTCAAAAGCAGCTAGATCAGATATATTAAAAGAATAAGAAAATTATTCTGCAAGCTTTTAGCAATTTAGATCAAGAAGAAAGTAAGGATAATTTAGGCATACCCCGAATCTAAATTATGTAGGTACAAAAACACAAATCAGTTTGACTCTGAAGTCAAACTAAGGCAAATGCAAAGATTTTAACAAAATTTATAATTAAAAACTAGACATTCAGGTAAAAATAATATCACAAAACAAAAAATTATGGAAAGTAGGTAATGCTAAGTAAGCTGTACTTCCTTCTTTGGCAGAGAATGTTATTTTCTTTGTACTTCTCAGCTAGATGCTGGTATTTGTTCAGTATGATGCTAGATCATGAGTCAGATTAGAGAACACACCAGTTTGTCCACTTGTTTTCTGCTTACTGCTCTATTTTTTTTCCAGTGCACTGTAACTGGAGAGCAGGCAGCAAGAGCTCTGCAGCACAACAAGGCAGAAATAAGTTGGAAGAAGACATCAAGCATATGCAGGGAGGTATCTAAATATTATACAAGGAGATCTGGACATCACAAGGATAGGACTATTAGAAGCTGTGCTCCTGACAGAACTCCTGGCACTGGAAAAAAATTTAAGAAAAGTTTCTTCTCTTCTTTCAGTATACTTCTTAAATGTGTACATAAAAAAAATAATTTAAAAATTGTTGTGATATGACAAGTCAGAATACAGATTTCATCAAATTGCCACAACTATTTAAAACCATCCTTCTACACACTCAATAATTTAACCAATGCTTTTAGGAAAGACACCCAACACTTCACAGAATATTGCAATACTTCAGTCTCCAACTGAGCATCACACTCGTGTTTTAATTGTACTTTTTCTCAGTACAAGTTTCAAAAATAAATATGTCTCTATGTATAAATATACATGTGACATCAATCTTCTTAGAAATTGCTTTACTTGTAATTTTTACTTGCCTATACAAATACGTTTTCCTAAGGTATTCCTCTAGATAGAGCATGTACAGCAAAATCCTTAAAAATAGCATACGTTGCTATTTAGTCACAAACATCAGGTGATGATCTGTATTGTGTGATAGCAGAGTGAAATAGAAGATATTGATCAGTTGTGCAAGAGCTGTCAGACAATATAGGCTGTATTTGATTAGACTATCTAAATTTCAGCCAAAACTCTTCACAAACAACTCCCATTCTTTGTTAGTCCATAAAATTCCCACAGTAGTATTTTAACCTGCAGCACTAAATATTACCTGCTTACCTAACAAAGCATCCTTTTTTTTCTGAAAAAAAAATAGGCTGCTAAAACACTTCATGCAGGTTCCACCATTCCCCATCCTTCCCCCAGACACAGCTGGGAAATAGCTCTCTCAGAAGGAAACACACAGAAAATAAACACCAGTGCTTCTCCTAAGAGTCCTACAACACAATTAGCACAGGGCTCCAAGCGGTGACTTACCCACTGCAAAGTCAGAAACAGCAAGATTCAGAAAGAAATAGTTACTCCGATGCCTGAGGTTCCTGTCCATAATGAAAGCAAGGATCACCAGGGTGTTTCCAAGGATGGTCACCAGACACAGCAGCACCATGAGGAGAGCCAGCAGCACCAAGACACCCAGTGAGAACTCGGAGCTGGGTGACTGGGTGGGCCAAGTCTCATTACACATCGCAGCTGCATGTGGAATTTCAGCAGTGCTGTTGTGCATGGTGGGTATCCAGGTCAGGTCAGCCTGGGAAGGAAGTTGTATCTGGCAGTTATCCAAAAGGTTGAGATTCATAAGGAGTTAAAACATGATGGGTCAAAAATCCAGTAAGCATCCAAAAAAATTTTTCTCAGGAGGGAAAAAATAAAAAGCTTTTGATGCTAACTAAACCTAGTTTTCCTAAGATTCTTTTAAAGCAGAACTCTAGCAGACTTCTGCTTAAGAAACAGTTTTTTCAAGCTCATATTTTAAAATGCAAGTTCTTTAAGCAACATGATTCTTATCTGTGGATGTCAGGAGGTTGATTTGAGGTTCTCTCTTGCTTTCCTCCCTCTCTTCCTGATGTCTTGCTTGCTAGCATTATATACAACAACTTTTTCTAATTTCTTTTTCTTCAACCTGTGTACATATCTTAATGAGCATTTAAACTACGTTTAAATTTAATTCTTGTTTATCTGACACAGTTGCAATTCAGCAAGTCTTTGGTCCCTCTCTATTTATATATTTTTGCTGACTAAAGGCATGGTCAACTTTGTTGTTGTTGTTATTCTCCTTTTTGTGGATTCTGAGGCTGAAAACTGACATGATGCAAATAAGCATACATACAGTTACTTACCAGAGCAGTTAACCTGTAATGGTCCAATCTTCAGAGATCAGGTGAAAACTCGCACTAAAATCAGTTTGAAAAATCTTAGCAGCAGCTTCAGCGACTCATCACCAGCTGCTGTTGCCCCAGAACCAAGGAACCAAATACAGACTCCCTGAATGAGAATGAAAGCTTGGCAATTAACAGGACGAGGCGTTTCTTTCCACACTGGTGGGAAAAATCATGTCTTTCACAACTGCTTATATTTTGTATGAGTAATGAAGCCACTTGCAGAGAGCTGTGAATATTCTACAGTTGTAAAAATTCAATCATTTTTATCATGGGTTCTAAAAACTCTTTGGTGTCTAATTCTAAATACTTAAATTTGAAAAATGTTGGCTGTCGTGTCTTTGCCTCTATTGTGGGAGCAAATTCATCAGCGTTTGCCAAGTGCTTTTACTGAATGTTTGAATGGCAGAAACACAAAAATGCGAAACTTTATTTTCCATGCAAATATCTTCACAGCATGTATGGCCATCACTGGTCTGGCTTTGTGTCCAGGTACTGCAGAAAACATACTGGGGCACAACTACTAAGTTAAACAGGTAGCCTTTCTTCTGCTAGCCATACTGTAGCCTCAAAACTAAATTCAGCAGTTTCACTGTTTTTCTCAGGAGAGCCAGCTCACCTTGCCACATGGCTTAAATTTCCTGGTGCTTTCCAGGACTATATAGCTGCCTAATTGTATTCCCTCTCCCTCCCTCAAAATTTCTTATTGGATCTTAGATCAAATCTTGAAATCTTGAATACCCAACTGTTCCACACCATGCTTGGAAAGCCTGTGTGTTGCAAGGCATCTACACGCTTCATGAGCTTATAGCAGAATTCTTCCGCATGTGTGGCTATGACAATGATTAAATCAGTCTAGAACACATCTAGCTAGAAAAATATTTTAGTAGTATTAAACTGCTCTCATTTTTTACTGAAATAGACATGCTAGGCAATAAACCATATAGCAAAAATGAACACACCAGAAGGATCCACAAGTAAATGTCACGTCTTTATCTTCCTTCTTTGCCCCACATTAAATACATACTGAGCAGTAGAACTACTGCCCTGAATTACCTGCAATATGAAGAAATTACTAACAGTCCAGAATTAGTATGCTGCTGTAAGAAAGACAATTATATTCACTTTTAAAAACTTAAGATTTTAAGAACATGACTTTTTATATTTAAGCATGGAAGATTTCCAGATGCATGCAGGACATTTAGAGGAAATGGTTGGCAGCGAAACCACCAAGCAGTTCTTCAGAAGGTACTCAGCTAATGAGGTATCCCAATCAGAAAGCAGATATAAACTCTTGGTCTGTTCATTAGCTTTGAGACACAAAGAAAAAAAAATTACTCTGATATTACCTTGTAGGGAAATCTAATGCTGTAATGGCTAATCTGTGCTCAGTTGTACTCCTGATTCATTTTCAGAATAACAAAGCAAAACCAGGAAAATAAAAGATATGACAACAGAGTGGCCAAAAAGACAAAAGCCACTATTCATCCTTTCCTGGTAATGTTTGATTCATTATTGACATATTTTTATGACAGGCTATTGTACTTTGGGTATAAATTAATTCTACCATCCTTCTTTTTCTTTTTTTCTTTAGCCATGTAATGAAATTTGTAACTCTTCCACAAGTGGGCAGTATGCCTTAAAAACCTTACAGTATTTGGTAACAAAAATGATTAAAACTGCTGCTTAACATTAAAGTTAACTGCAAAGTTTAACATTAAAAATAATGTCCCTGCAGAATTTTAAAAGTTAAAAGTTGTTGTCAGACATTTCTGTAATCTCTTTTCCTTGTCGTTAAAACTGCTGCTTCAGTTTAACATTAAAAAAAATGTGCCAGCAGAATTTAAAAAGTAAAGAGCTGTTGTCAGACATTTTTCATAATCTCCCCTGTTGTAGTACTTCTTAGAATAAAGGAAGTTTAAATTTAGGAAATGCTTGCAAGCAAAAACAGGAAGGGACTGTAACTTCTCTAAACAGAAGCGTCCACAAGACAAGTTAGACAGCACTTCATGCTCTCTCTGAAAGAAATTGTGTGAAAATAAAAATGCACCTCCCCTCTGATGGTCCATTTTCAGACATTTTAAAAAACAAGGGATTCATTTTGCTGACTGACTGTATGGTCTATTTCACTGGTTCCTTTAATTATGCAACACAAAATTCTCATATTTTCAACAGGCTCCTGCTGTGCCAACCATCACAGAACAATCCTCAAAGAAATTCTGTAGCAGTTTCATCACATTTCTTAGCTCACTGCCCATGTTCAGTCCTCCATACGTCAGCAAGCAGGCCCTATCTAGCATCTGATCAGGATCTGCACAGGCAGGACCAGGCACCCCACACCCATGCTTTCCTTTCACAAAAGAGTATCTTAAATCTTGTAAGCAACCTGGTGCATGAATGATTCTAGTCCCACTTTCAGTACAACAAACTACAGAAGTCAATTACTAATACAAGACACTTATTTGAATCCAGGAATGGAGAAGATGAGAAATCCACGTTTTCAATTAGTCAACTGTTGCTTTGTGGGAAGGGCTGGAATGGAGCAATGGTTCCAGATGCTGCACTGTCCTCATAACAAGAAGTTCACATGTGTAAGAAACAGAAAACTTCTGTCTAAGCTCTACTTCAGAACAGCAGAACAAATCACAAAAAAAGATGAAAATATATCTATGGCTTTACTGAATTCTCTTCTAAATACAACAGGTCCATTCTATCAGATAAGGCAATAAGGTTTTTGTATAAATATGTGCAAAATAATCTTTTAAAGTTTTTAAAAATAAATTAGTGTTCCGTTCTCTTCTTGTTGTCCTTCCTTATCTTTTTGCTCTTTCCAGCTTGTCTAGATGATTCTTCCTGAAATGAAAAACAAGCATTTCAGAATTTAAAAACTATTATTGTAAACTACAAGTATACTCCCAAGCTCACCCCTAAGAATTATTTTTAATATGAACAGTATTCATAGTTCACAGAGATTTATGAAAATTTGGACTTGTTTATCCATTCACACAGATTGTATTACTTTTCTTCTGGCTTCATCTCTTTTCAGTGGAAAGCCACACAAGTCCACATGAAATGCCTTCATTCTGGAGGGCAGAAACATACCGTTGATGGCACATAGTCGTACTCCACAAGTACATTTCTTGCACAATTGTTTATATGTTTGAAACGATCTGGTCCCAAGAGAATACCTCCATACCAGCGGGACACCACAACTAACACATTGTGGACATTCAAAATCTGTGAATAAAAGAAAGGATTAAAAGTTGTTATCTTCTCACTGAACCTGGTTTACTGCTGACACCAATTAGAAACATAAAAAAGGTCTACTAGCTTGTATTTTAAAAAATTACTGAGTTACATTTCTTATTCTCTGGTATAATCAATTATTACTCTGTCACTAAGCTGATTGTCTATTCACATTTTTGGAAGTGTTGGTGGATGAGGCTAGTAACAGCCAGGCCACAGGCATTACACATATGGATACATAAAATGCCATAAGCTAGTACTGTTAGCATGTGCATGTTAACAACCATTAATCATTTCTGTTAATTTGAACAATACTGTTAGAAGAGTCAACCATTTTTTGTGAGAACAGAAATATTCTTAGAATTCTAAAATGAAAAGGACTGGGGGCATGTTTTGTGACAGGTATTTCCTACTCTACATTTATGTATTGGCCACAAAGTCTATGTAAAACAACTACTGATAGTAAACAGGATGATACTAATCCAAAATACAGTTTCTTGTAACCAGAAAGTGCTATTTTGAAATGCTGGTCTTATCTGAAACAAGATTATTTTCTATTAAAAAAAAACAAAACAAAACAAAAATAAAAACAATAAAACCACAACCAAAACCAAAAAACTCCAAGTTCAGCAACAATAAATGTTTTAAATCACCTAATTTCATACCCATATGTCATAATAGCTAAAAAAAACCAAAAACAAACAAAAAAAAAAAAACCCACAAGATCTATGAACATCCAGAAATCAGCCCATAAATTACTTTAATCTTTTCCTATGGCTGAAAATTGAACTTTTCTGATCTTTATCTTACTATTCTTCCAGAACAGAAATATTCCCAGTAACTAGGATTACAGATAGAGAATGATGATCCATATAATTTACACACATTCACATTTGGAAGTGATATTCATGTAATTTTCTAAAGTAGATTTTTATGGAATATTAAGTACCTAGACAACTTCAAAAAGTATGTACTAACACATGGAGAAAAAAACTATAATCTCAGAACAAACTGAGGTACAGGAACTGCCAGACTGTATTCTTACATTATTGTCATAACAATAATGTCTTCACACTTAACACATATACTTGCATATATTACATAACCTAAGTTCATTTATTTATTTAACCTTCCCAAGTCTGGTTTGAGTTATTTAGGAAGTTTGGAAAAAGTTCAAAATTAAAAATGTCAAAATGTTTTCACCAACTTTTTTTTTTTTTCAGGGAAAAAAGGAAATTTGGGGCGGGGCAGAGAGGGAAAGTTTCCTGGAGTAAGAGTGCAACATACTGAACAAAAGAATATTCAAGCAAGAAAAGGACAGGAAAATAAAATTCCTGTTGTGACGGGAGCATCAATCTAAAATAAAAATAAACATTTTGTCTGCTCCTATAGCTAAGTGACTTGAGGCACAGCATTAAGATGTACCCAGCTATCTCCTGTATAGTTGTGCTACTTTAATTATGGTTTTACTACGGCTTGCATCATGAACCAAAATTTATCAATCTGAACTCACATTCAGTAGCACCTTTGCCAAATATTATTTCAACACTTGAAGACTAAAATATATGTGGGCATGAGGGATAAGGACCCAGAAAAAGAAACAGCACAACAAAACAGACTAAATGATCAAAACAATTTAACTCCTTCATTTCTTTTGTATTTGAAGTTCTACTCTGCAAGTTCATAGATCTGTCTTTTTATTACACCTACTCAAAGGGAACCACATGAAAGGTTGTGAAAGGTCAGCTATTATATTCTCAGTCAGCTTCTCCCAGACTTCATTTTCTGTGTACCTTACACCACACAGAAAGCATAGGACTTAAAACTTAAGTTATCTTTTAACCCATTCAAACTATTACTGCCACCTAAGAAATATCACTTGTTTCTATGATCTGGGACTTGAAAGTGCTACAGTCTATGTTTTTCCTTTCCCCTTGAGAAAGCAATCATCTGACTGGCTGCTAGCAGAGCAAAAACTAAAATAATCTTCTGCAAGCTTATATACATCGTAGTGATTTTTAAAATTAATAAAAATTCAAGATTTTCAAAAGCCAAAGATTAATTTCTACAACCTGCATAAGATGGAGAAGACGTCCACCTGCTGCTGTCTCTCCATCATCTTCACAATCCTGGAGGAACGTCTGCTTATCTTCACAGTATATTCTATAAAAGGAAAAAAAAAATAAAAGAGATTTTAAAATGTCAATCAACAAATATTTCTACATGATTAATAAAGTCTCAGATATCCTTCATACACGTATGTATCAATTCTAATTCTCTAGTAAACATATTTACATGAAAACAAGATGTGGCATGGGTAAACCACAAGTGTTTATCTGTACAGTAGAACAAAGGAGCTTTTACACAGACTTTAGCTACTTCAGGTAAACTCCAGTCATTACCAGTTCAAAGTCCTTAAACAGAAAAATACCCAGGTTTTTAATAATTGCATCTAGTTGAAACCAACTCTATCAGATACAGATTCAAATAATGGCATAAACCTAGAAGAAGAACTTGGACAAAAACTTTATGAATAATTAATAATGTTTGTATTTCAGCAGGAACATGAAACTATTACTGAAAGTTGCCTCTGGATTCTCCATGTCATCTCCTTCCTTAGGGTGCACTGCAGTAAACTTTTGGGTGTATTGTTTCATAAAAAAGACAGGTGCCCACATCTAATTTTCCAAAAGTAATGCTCAGAGGTTTACTGAGTAAGTTGGTTTATTACCAACTTATTTCCTTACTTCTGAACTTAGGTACAGGTGACACAACGAGAAAGAGGCTTCTAGCACTAGATGACAAAGAGGAAACAGTACATCCCTCTTGCCTTTTTTTTTTTTTTTTTTTTTTTTAAGTGGTTTTTGATAATTGTGGGGAGG
>VXBI01003132.1:439212-449464 GCA_013397375.1 Toxostoma redivivum
TTTTTTTTAAGTGGATTTGGATAATATGAGTGAAGGAACCCAGATCATCATCTGTGAGAACAGAAATGCCCTCTTTACAGAAACTTTTTATTTAGGTAGAAGCTTTTACTTTTTGGTAAAATAAGCTTTCACTTGCTCTCACTTCATGTTTCATTAGGATCACACCAGGATGGGCATGAATGGATAAGCCTCTGTACATGCTTTTTTAGATGACTGGTTCCTACAGGTCCTCCCTTTTATTCTCACTTACATTCCTCCGAAAACCTACAACACTATCTGGACTGAGACCAATGCATTTCACATAAGCTATGTTCACAAAAGTTGCCAGAGCAGATGACTGCCAAACTCATTTTTACCTTTTTCTCATAATCCCTGAGGTTTCTTGTATTTCAGCTGAAACTTCATATGCCAGATGTCTGCATCAGGCTTTCTGATTCGACTCTTATTTCAACTGAACATTTTCAGCTATTTCTAAATATAAGGTTGGGGGGGAAAAAGAAGTTACTTCACCCAAATAAAAACACATTTAGTTCAGGATGATGTAGCATTTCCATGCTCAGACATACTACAAAAGTATACCAACACATGCTCAAATCCACTGTTTTTTCTATTCCTAATGCTGCATCACTGTCTTATTTCTTACTGTATGCTCTACTTTCTTGACCTCAAATTCAAAATAACACCTGCAACACCAACCATACAAATATGAAACCTACTCCCTAAAGCAAGGAATTTATTTTAATACAAAGGAATTTAATAGGAAGGAACTTTTTTCTCATGTCCTGCACTCATTTGTCAAGGAACACTAAAAAAAAAAATAAAAATCACTATTTGTGTCTCACCTGTATGCATATATGTTATGGGTAGCACTTGCAATTTTCTTGTTCTCATATAATTTTTCAAGAACTCTTTTAACCTATAAAAAACAATAGAAGAAAACTTCCTTTTATAACAGGGGTTTCATACATCCCTCTCAGTATCACTGCTAAACAAAAATCTCCCTAGTACTACAATGAAACAATTTTATGCTTTGACAGTAAATTTTCAGTGTGATAACTCAAGAAGCAGCTTCTTGGTATTCTCATACTTGTTTATAACAATTTTGCTGGGATACTGAAAACAGCTTGTCCCTTGAATTTCTACATTGTGTACATTCATATTATTCCTGAAGATGTAGAAGCATCAAATTGCTTTATTAAACAAAAAACAGTAGGATCCAGAAAATACTTTTGGTCAGTATTAAGAATCAACTGCACCTGCTTACTTTTTCAACAATAAAGTTAAGCTGGAATAGAACACAGCATACAAATTCCCACTACACACTGCTTTTACTTATTTCACAAAATCATGATGTTTAGAAAGCCCTACTACATTTCAGGTTTCTCCTCTTCCCTAAAAAACATGCTTTTTTCACAGTTTCCACTTCACAGAAAGAACAGTAAAAACAAAAAAAAAAAAAATCACATTTGGGGTCTGAAAGTGTCAGTATTTCCCAGAAAACAGATATTCTCATCATGTCTATCTCTTTGCATTTATAAAGTACCAAATTCAAAACATTAACTAATATCAGTTCATCACAGATTTCTAAGTAAACAAGCTAGCAATTGTTGAACCCTTTCCAATGATCTAGCAAAAAAGAAGAGCTTTTGATTAAGACATCATTTTAGTACAAAATACAAAACATTACTGAAGTTGAGAAAGCTTGGGAAAACATGCCTGGCAAGTAAATTGCCTTCCATTCAAAAACAAATGTCTCAGAGTAGTAATCAATAGACATATTTAATATCTGCCCTAGCTATACTGTGCTATTTCCAATTCTTCTTGAAATTCAACTGACAAAAATCACCTCAAATAAAAGATATCTCAATTTTTTAAATCCTATTATTAATGGAGAATATTGCTTCAGACATCTATCTTCTCCTTACTTTGAACACTGAAGGAAGACAACATGTCTTTCATAAACATGGACAATAAGTTAAAACAATAAGTTTCAATACAGGGACTTAAAACATACATCATATGAAACGATCATCACCCTTGACATTACTTATTCCCCAGCTACCAGCTTCCTGAAAATGTACTTTCACGATTAATTTTTCTGCTACAGCTGTATCTTCAAGAGATTCTTTTATATATATAAAATAAACTAACTCTGTTACTTTAGAAAGGGAAGAAATGAGAATCATTGGCTTAATGTATCATTTTTCATTTTAAAATACCCTCACCCTTTCATCATGATTTGTGAATAAGATTGTTCCTAAATACACAAAATCCCACATGAATGTACAGAGAACGTGAACTTGAAAGGTTGAAGTGCTCCAGAAGGGATGCTGAGATTTAGAGACCAATTCTTATGTCCATACAAAGCAAATTATTGAGGGGGAAGAAAAAAAATAGAAAAAATCACAAATGGCTTCAAACATTACAGCTTTTGTATAGAGAAATCAGCCTAAAAATGCTGTCAACCTGTCAGTGTTTTTTCATAGCCACTGAGTATGTAGCAGACCTAGCTTACTTGGAACTTCAAGAATTACTTGACAATACTCCCTATAAAAAATTCTTTTTAAAAACCCTACAGTTGAATAAAAAGAGAAAAAACCTCTCAAGGTTTAACTCTGAGTCAATAAAAGAAAAGAACAGTAATTTCCTCACAAAAAAGGCATGCTCAAAGGAGGCTGATAGTAACAGATGGAAAGTACTTTCCAAAAGAAGCTCCAAACCCCTCTCAATTAGGTCATGATAAAGATTTACCTCTGCACAATCCAAGTGTGTTTTTCAACAGAATTCCTTTCTGAAGGAGAGAAAATATTTATAAATCCATTTTAATTCCTTTTCCAGCTAAAACACAATAGACTCGGTAACCTCCGAACATCTTATGATAAACTTGCCAACATCCAGAAGTCGAATTATAGTGTTCTTATTCTCTTTATATAATGCACACAGTGGTAAAGAATAGCTGGAAAAAGAGCTATTACTTCACTATGCAACTGATAGTGAAATGAGAACTCAATGACTACTCAGACAGTATTAGCCCAGAGAGATGCACAGACAGACCAACATATCTGGCAAAATCCAAGTATTGCAGTAATACTTTGTCAAGCTCAAAGTACAGGCAAAAAGAGAGCAACTGATCTCTACTAACTTGTCTGGTTGTCACCACTGGAGCCAAATGTGCCTGGAAAGTGCTCCTTCGATCTGTGATTGGGTTTCCATGATGTATGGGGGGCAGTTCTTCATCTATGGGTCACAAACAAGGAAGTGTTTCTTTTAAGAGTACAGAAACAATGCATGTGGCTACAAAAGTAAAGAATGTCTCAACTTTAACAAAAGGGACTTGTTAAAGTGAAGAACAGAAAATAACATACAAACCCACCACAAATATATTGCATTTTTTAATGATCATTATTAAATTTTATTATAATTCTATTGTAACTTATTTTACTCTAAAGCTGAGTAGAAAAGCAGAATCTTCAGACCTCTTTTAAATTATTTCAACAGAATTACAAAAAGTGTAATTTTTTACCTTCCTGACTTTCAGATGTCATGTAATTTAACATTTTAATTTGATCTTCCTGAATGGGCTGATAGTCTAGGAGAAAATCATCTTCATCACCTTCATCAACTTCTTCAGTGGTTTTCTTAATATCTGGTTCTTTAAGATAGAAGTAGTAGAATTTATTACACATTTTTTGCAAGACAAGTAAAACAAAATTTCAAACTCTTTTTCTCAAAAGTCTCTGGCTTCTCAGTTCAAAACAGTTTGACATTAAAAATTATTAAATGCAGAATAGTAACATTAATTACACCAAACCCTAAAGTACTCAGCCCAGTATTAACTTAAAACTTCCTGAGAATTAAAAATAAAATACTCATACTATGGAATCCTTCCATAAGATCTTTCACTTCAATACTAAGTAACAGTATTTCTAAGAAAAAAAGAATGACAATGTTTACTATTTCCATTAAACATTCAAAACACTACCTTTAATCTGAATTTAGAGATCAAATTAAGCTGATGTTTCACAAAAACTCCAGTCATTTACTGGTCATTTGGGGGAAAATGTAGAGCTGTTGCCCAGTGCTACTTCATGAGGGTACAAAATTATTAGATTTTAAACATCTCTCTCAACATGCTTCATCTATTCTGGGATTCCAAAAATCCTGTTTTCCCTGATGCAAACATCCAAAAACTAATAGTCAATAACAAAGGAGGAAATATACGAGGTTCTGACATCTGGATTTAGAGCCAAATAACATATCACAGTTTCATTCCTATTTAGAGGGCCTATGATGTGCTTATGATGCAGGTTTTATAATATATGTATTTTCAAAGGAGTGATAAAGCATGTTCAAAAATGGAAGCCATAAGGTTGTGGTCAAAATACCCAAACTTCCAATATTGTCATTAAAATTTTCACTTCTCAGTGTCCACTCCTTTAGTCACATCAGTGAAAACTTACTTCTCCAATGTCTGTGACTTAGCAACAAAATGCACAGTTTATTCAAAGACTAAGACTAGACCTTACCATGAAACAACACTGAAAATGAATTTTTATTCTTCAGACTTTTATTTCTCACAGGACAAAGATAACACCCCGACAGAGAAAAGTAGTTCTGTTTCCTTGTGCCACACTGTATGCACGTCACTCACACATTCCATAGCAGTTTGGCATTTTAATGCACAAAACCCCTCACCATTTTTTGAAAGAACAACTGTGAATTTACACAAACTCTGTAAAAATAACAGCAGAAGAATCACTGTGCCTCCACTGGTGATCTACTTCTCCTCCCAAAACAGTAAAATGAATGGAAAGACGGAAAAGTAAAATGATGTAAAAAAGTAAAATGACTTGGTCATTTGTCTGCATAGTCCACTGAAGTTTATGTTCTCTTGAATCACAATCCTCCAACAGTGCACTCAACACCAGAAATTAATTACTGGTATGAATAATTCCTTTGCAGAATGGAGGGCAATGCATAATGCACCCGTGGGCAGCACCGTCCTTTGCATGCAAGTAATTTCATTCCTGAGAGAACTGCAGACCTTGTTCCAGTTCAGAGGCCACCCCCACCATCTTTTCCCTATTGCTTTTTAAAGAGGGACACTGCCACTGTAAAACAATAAGCCCTGACACAGGAGACTGTTCCCTGATATTTAGATCCAATTCAAAACTGGGCATAAACTAATTTGTACTGAAATCTTACTTTGCAGTGGAAGAAGAATGAAAATAAAGGTATTTTCTGAAGTACCTGGATCTGAAGACTGTGCCTTTTCCACCAGAACTTCTCGTATCTTCTCCACCCATAAATAGAGTATACTCTCACCAAGGTTCTGTCTGGAAGTAAAAGGTCATGGTAAATGAAGAATCACTTCTGCAAATTTCACTTGGAAAGTACATAAAATAACATACAGATTTCAGACACACAGAAATCAAACATAAGCTAGTGAGATAAAGAGCATAGGCAGGCTTGTATAAAGCTCTGTCTCAGTAGCTCACTGGGTAAAAAACTTATCGGTGGACTGTAATAGTAGGTCAGTGGAGCATTGGAATGAAACACTACAGTTTGGATAACAGGCAGTGCTATAGGACAGGGAGATAAAGATTTAGGCCTCGGAGGCTTCACTCAGAGGGCACAAGTGTGTATTAAAGTACTGAGGGAGGATGGGATGAACGCGTTTTATATACATGTTAGGAGTTAAGAAATGGTTCCTTTATGTGCAGCAGAACCCAAACAACTCAAAACACATTTCAAATGGTTAAAATGGTTATGAACTGTGCATGTTTGTTTAAGAAATAAAACCAAAGATTTAGGGCTGTAGATATCTCATGGTTTCTCATTAATTTTATTCTTACTGCCACCATCTGGGCACCAGATAAGTAACAAAAATACATATTTAAACTTCACTTAATGTATAAGCACTACTGCTGGAAACAATCAAATTCAAATAAACATACATATTTTAAGAAAAACATTCAAGCAAAAATAAGGATTTTATGAACTTGTAGCTCTTCAAAATCCAGACAGACTCCAGAACAATTCAACATGTGGATTTCACACTGCTTGTCATTGAAGACATTTTTTTTTAGTGATGGAATGAGAGATTAGAAAAGGAATAAAATTTCCCCATTTTACAAAAGTAAACAGCATTTTGTCAAACCATCACCAATTACAGTTCCTGAATAGCTGCAAATACTTTGTGTCTCCCAAAACAGACTTGTAATCTGTAATTATCCATTTTTTCCACAGTGACTGGCAGTATAGCTCATGTAGGTTTAGACTGCAAAACCACACAACTTAAATCCCTAGGGACTAGAAACCTAGTCAAACACAATGTAAATGATGCAGAGTATCTCTGTTCATCGGACAATCATTTAGACATTGAATAGATAAAATTATTTCACAAATACTGTGCACATCAGTGATTACTCCACGTTTTTAAACTGTTTAAAATCACCTAAAGTACATCCTTGGCCTAAAGTACAAACTCTTTCATTTCCTGCTGAATAAACAGAAGTAGGAGAAGACCAGCAAGGGATCTGACCAACAGCTGATACAGACAGAAGGAAGCTGAACCAGCACCATTAGACAGCCTACAGGACTGCACAGGAGGGAACAAGAAAGAACCAGCAGCTCTACCTGTGGTAGAGACTCCATCAAATCCTTTGAATCTGGACAGCATTAAGGACAACCTCTGTTCTTCTTGCTCCACTGAACAACTGTGGTGAATACTATCACACCGAACTTTTCACTTAAAATCCTTGCGCATTTTTAACACTTCAAATTAAATTTTACTTGCTTAAATGATCTGTTGCTTAATTAGCTAAGAAACACAGTTAATCAAAGTAAGAAACCCTACGCAAGCTAAGTGCTCTCTTCCTTATGGCATTAAAAAAAAATCTCTTATGCAAGATGCTCAGATTTCACTGTCTGGGGCATGATTATGCTTTCTTATTTCATTTTTTTTCATTTATTTTATATAATCTTTGGGATCTAAAAGAAATAAATAAGCCATATAAAATTACTACATTTTCTACCCCACTTTCACAGCAATTTAAAATCATGTAATTTGAGCATTTCTAAATGCTGTTGATTCTCATGCATCCATTATGCCTTGTAGTTAGCTGCCCACTGTGATAATTAAGAGATTCTACATGTGTTTATTTTAAAACCAACTTATCCCTTAGCTTTTAAGAAAAAACGGTATGCCACTTATGCTCCAAGACAACCAGATATTTTCATATCCTGTGTTTTAACACTGAAGTGCAGAAGAGATAGAAACTGAAAATACATTGTCTCCTTTTACTATATTCTACAGTCTCAAACTTACACATATATTTCTTCCAAGCTATTTGCTAGTTCCGTATAATCTTGTCCTCGAAGCCAAGGGGCACTAGAATGAAAAGAAATGCAATGAAAATTGTGCTATATGCTGCTTCCAACATCCTCAAACATATGTGATGAACACCTTAAAAATGTAACTTTGCCATCCATCAAGATTCCAGCTGTAAACATCTTGGAAAAAGCAGGATAAAGACTAGAATATTCTTGGAGGAAACATCCCCCGTCGCTGGTGCACTTTAATTCAAGGAGTATTTTAACTAAACTTCCACTTACAGGTAAACAATTAACAGTGGCAATTCTTAAAACACAAATGTTTGCAAGAAAACTTCACCTACTTTAGTTGATAAATAGGTGGTTCTGCAGTTGGATATCCTGGTGGCAAAATCACCTGAAAGAAATTCAGGATATGTATTCATTGGACTAGCTCAGCTAGGTGAGCTTTACTGAAGGGCTCTGATGTCAAGCACCAGGCCCACAATTAGTGTTACAAATGAAGAAAACAGTAGGGTATGTTGTTACAGAATTACAAGAACAACAGAATATCTGCATTTAAAATTCCAATAATGGTAATGTATACAATTACATTTTATGAGGCAATTTAAAAGAATGCAAAATAAAGCACAGAAAAAAACTGAAAGAAGCAGCACACATGGTTACTGGACTTAAATAAGTGGTACCACACTTTCCTAAGTATACTCTTTCATGTTTCTTACACTAAGTAAACTTACTGCTTTCAGTTCTGAAAACATAAAGTAAGGAGCTGGACCAATTAGGTTGATCCAAATTTCATTTTGTCTCAACATTTTCCAGAAAGCAAATTTAGATGCAACTGCAGTAGATTCACTGAGGCACAAAATTGATGTAAAAGTATTTCAGACACTAGTCCTTAGTGAAATACACTGAAATGCATTGGTCAGGTGTGGAATTAGGATATGCAACTACTGAACATATCACAAGCACATCGAGTGTTACAGGAACAATCACTGAAAAGTCCTATCACAGACCCCAATCCAAAAGTTTCTTAATCATCTGAATTGATAATAAACCATATTTAAAGGGTTTCACCTGCATCAGTCCAACTGCAAAATTTGTGCTAAACTTCTTACCAGCACTATACCTGCAAACAGAGGGTCCATTTCGGTTGAGCTAGACAGTCACTAATCTTAATGCAATAGATCTTTTCATCTTCATCAACAACACACCAATCATCCCCATAGATTGATGAAAGGGCTTCAATTTCATCAATCTAAAAAAAAGGAAAAAAAAAGTAAATACCACCCCATAAAACCCACATAACTTTGTGTGCCAATCATCTTTTCATCTTTTTTAAGTCTTGCTCTTCTACAACTCATTGACAGTTGTGACAAGAATCACTGCACTGGAAGGCCCTAAGTATTGGGGATCCAGTCCTGATTCACAGACTTCAGGCACCCACAGGAGGTTAAAGTTGGACATTAGGAAGAATTATTTTACAAAAGGGGAAATTAGACATTAGAATGGGCTGCCCACGGGAGGTGGTGGAGTCACTGTGCCCGGAGGTGTTTAAAGAAAGACTGGATGAGGCTCTCGGTGCCCTGGTCTGGTTGACACGGTGGTGTTCGGTCACAGTCTGGACTCGATGATCTCAGAGGTCTTTTCCAACCTAACTGACTGTGATTTTGTAAATAACTTTTGCTCAGTTCTCACACACACAACAACTTTTGAATTTCTGAGGGCAATCCTGTCGTCTTAGCAGTGACAAGGCGAGCAAAGTGACAGGGAGCAGATGCCAGTCTGGGGCTGCTCCAGTCCAGGCGGGACCTCGGCAGGGGAAAGACCCCGAGGGCTCGGCACTAAGCTCTTCCTGAGGTAGAGCGGACACTCGGAAAATTCCCATAAAGAAAAACCGGGGGAGTGCCTTCCACCTAGAAATGAAACACCTGAAGTGGGCCGGCGGTGCGGCCATGCCACAGCGGGCACGGAGCCGCTCAGGGGGCCGGGGCTCACCAGGAGCCCCCTGAAGTCACCGATTTCCTCCGCCGCTCACCTGCTGCTGGGCCCTCTCCGTGACACTCGCCGCCATCGGACCGGAGGGAAGGAGGAGGAGGAGGAAGGGAAGGAGCAGGAGGAAGGGAAGGAGAAGCGGGGAGAAGCACAGGAGCAGCGCGGAGCCGGGCCCTGTGCGCAGCCGTGCCGGTGACGCTGCCGGCTTTTCCTTCCGCCGGAGGGAGTGGGCAGACCGTGTGTGTTCTGCTGTCCGGAATTGCTACACCGCCTACATTATAGCCTGCTTTTCTTGTCTGCTTTTCTCTTCTACTTTTCCAGTCTACTTTTCGCTTATTCCCTACATCTTGTTCTTTAACTAAAGCAGTTCTGTTTCACTGAGGATTTTACTGATGCAGCCGTTTTCACCTTGCGCTTATGGTGCTCGGAATGAACCATTGACATAACTACAAAATTTCCTTTTAAAAGTATTTAAAAGAGTGAAACAGGTGTTTCAAACAGTTTTCATTACAAGTCCAGAAATCAACGTTTTCTGTTTAACCTCGGGAAGTTTAAGGCATCTCTTTTAAGAGACGGCATTGATCAGTAAAGGTTCTCCTTGCGTGCAAAGCATGGGTTTCACGTTTTTTGCAGTTTTTGTGGTTTATGTTTTCTTCCAGGATGATATTATACTGACACAGTTGGGAAGAATTCAAGGTAAAGTTCGCTTTGCCTTTCTGGAAAGCTTAGGGAATTTGTACCTGTTCTGGAGAACAAGATTAGAGTTCAGAACGACGTTGACAATAGGACAGGCAAAACAGATGAAAAACTAAACAAAAATTCCCACAGAAAAAAAAAATAAAAACAACTAACAAACAAACAAACAAAAAAAAAAAAAAACCAAAAAAAAAGGAGGCAAATAAGAAGAGAAAAAACTAGTACTGTA
>VXBI01003132.1:449486-469003 GCA_013397375.1 Toxostoma redivivum
AAAAAAAACCAAAAAAACAGGATGCAACTGAGTAGAGACAAAACTAGTACTGTATTATCAACTACGTATATTCTGGATGGAGAACTCCTGGTTGCACAGCAGTCCTGCAGAAGTTATTTCAGAGTTAGAGTGCATCCAAGACCATCTTTGTCTTCAATGTCACAAACAGAGGTGGTTTAATTGTTTTTTAAAAGATAATAAAAAGAATATGCCCAGTGTCAGAACATGAGAAAAATGCATATTTTATTGGACAAAGTCACATATTCCAGTTAATTTTAAAAGTGAGAAAGAAACATAGACAGTGAGCTTACTGTTTAAACAATTGCCTTCTGACCAAAACATAACTGAAAGCTTTAATCCATGAGGACCTAGAAAAGATGGTGCTCCATCTGTTCTACTAAATTGCCTTATAAATCAAAAGAGAGAACTATGACAAGACTTAAACTTTCTGACAATCTGTGTATTATGCTTGTGCTTTATTATAAGTTGCTAGTTTTGACTTAGCTGAACAAGTAACTTTATATTACTGCACAATTTTTGTCATTAAACAACTCAAAAATGTTACTGCCATTTTTTTGTGACTGTTGTCTCTAAGTCATGTAAAAGCATTGACATGAAAGACTTCATCTATCTGCTATCAGGCCTGGAAGAAACTGTACCAGATAAGGAGGCACAGAGAATAAATCACAAAAGCTGTTTGGGCTGTAGACATCTCTGACAGATTTCAGAGGACTCGCTAATTTCCTTTCATTGTCATTTATATTTGTGACAAGTCTTAGTAAATAGAAATGGAGATAAATGTGGCTAATGAATCTCCAGCATGTTAACTGATACTAAATTAATAACAGAGTAGCTGAACTTATATGGTGTACAGGAGTATTTACCAGAAAATTAATGTATTTTTCTGTCTGAAACATTCTACTAAAGCAGGTATGAAATGCATATCCACAGCTTTCAAACAAAGGATAATAGCACAGTGAAGTTTACTAAACTATTTGAGGTATTCTTTTAGTATATAACTGAACCTCACTGTTCTTTATGGTGAGGCACCTCCCAAAATGATACTCTCCACAGCAGTGTATTAACTTTGATATTTAAAATGGTTACGAAGTCTAGCTTTGGTCCATCTGTTCAGTCTTTGTGAACCATAGATAGCAAAGAAAAACATTTAAAGCTCAAATCGAATCAGTTAAGCCAAATAAAACCCTGAGATGAGGGAGCAGCCCAAATTGCTACCTTGAATTCAAATTCTTTGTTATGTCTTGCCAGGGCAAGATAATACACCAGGTAATTACTCTTTCCATTCTGCAACTGGAATATAATACTAGAGCATGAAAATTTAGAGCATGAAAAGCTTAAATGAGATACAAATAATATTAATTCAATCAGGACTGAATCACAAATAAGTGAAAAACATAGAACTAAGAAATACAGAAATAAAGTTGGAGTAAAATATCCATAACCCTGCTTTACTTTACACACAACAGTTCAAACTACATGATGTATTTTCAACCCCTCTTTTACAATTAAAAAAAGGAAGGTTGAGAAGAAATAAGGAAAATATCATTTCATGTCATGTCTTGTACCAATGATTAACCCCCTCAATTCTGGACTCTGGTTTTGGGCAGGATTTTCTTCTACTGAGACTCTTCCAGTAGTGTCTTAAGAATAGCTCAATGAGAGCATTTTGCTATAGTTACTTACTAAAAACCACTAAATTTTTTTCTAATGATCCAATTCCACTCTACATTCAATAGAAATCTCATTCTGTAATAGAAATATTAATTGGGCCATTCAATAAGGAGCATTTCTCCATTTGAGGACAAAGTAGTTCAGCTGATTTCAATTCCACAGTGATGTATTTTGCTAGAACTGACATAAATTAGCTATAAGGTTCATAGCTATAAATTCTCCACCTGCAGCTGATTTATCATTTTGGAACTAAAACCAAACCAAACTGATTCAGTCACAAGAACAAGAAAGTGCACTAAAGAAGCCTAGTTCTTGGTCTAAAACTACATGTCTGGTAAGACTAAGGATAAGCATATGTACGGGTGACTTAATACCTTGGTTAGCAATGTTTCTTCTCATTTAGTCACAACCCAGTTTTTGTGCTGGCTATAGCAGGGTACAATTGCCTTATGCAGAGCTACAGGAGTCCAAAAGCTTTCCTATGAAGTAACTACTAGCAGGTTTTAGGAGCCTCCTGAGAGAAGAGGACCAGCAGTATAGAAGAGGACCAGTTCTCACATTTTCTCCTGCCATACCTCCATTCAGATAAAAATGGGCCTGTTAAAAGGAACTTTTCCCTATTATAGTATTTTTTCCCTGCTACAGGATACCCCAAGAAACCACCTGAGGTTGCTTCATTGCTTCATTGAGCTTGCTTCATTGCTGCTTTGAGCAGCAAAAAGCATTTCTCAGCTCAGGAGGCAATCCAACTCAGACCATCCACAAATTCACTACATTATATGGTTATTGCCTGCAAAGTATGAAAGAAACTTCAGCAACAGACTAGCATCTGCAAGAATTCCTATTGCAAGCACTTCAGAACAACATGAATATTTGCTCTGATCACTCACTGGCAGTTGCTCATGGTAATCCAGAGAGATCCACAAGAATAACATCTGAGAGTGTCAGCACATTAATTAATTCTCCTGTGTCTGGGTTTTGCCAGCCTAGTAAATAAAATCTGTATGGAAATAGGGCAAGGACCTGTGCTTGCTGCATTGCTTTTGAGAAGCAGTTTCCTCAAGAAGTGCACCAGGGCTGCAATAAGGCTGCTAAGGAACAAATTTTTAGGACTGCTAGTCAGCTAACAAACACAGTAATTTAACATGTTACTGTGCCAAAACCAACATACAGCCCATCATGTATCATTTATTATTTCCTCTTCTCATTTCTCTGTGTGCACTCTGTTGCCCAGTTATATATCTCAAATTTGACCAGTATGCTCTAGTCTGAAGAGGAAGAAGACAAAGTGTCAGTGTAAAAGGTTACCCCATCACAGGGAGGATATAAAAAATACTATACTGTGAAAATCACAGACAAAACAGTTCAATGAGTTATATGCAAGGCTGTTTGCCAGTGTGTTCAGCCCTAAGACAGGACATGTTTCATGCTTTCTGAATCACTAATTTCAGCAGGTTATCTGAAAAAGAATGACATGAAAAGAAAAAAAAACAAACCAACAAAACAAAGAAAAGAGAACCAAACAGCAACAACTCTCTTTTTCTTTTTCACATTTCAGAGTCCAAAATGCACTGGGTCATTATTGCTCTGGGATGTGCAAGGAGGCAAAACACAGGTGAAAAATAGACACTCTTTGAAGACAATGGAAGCAAGGGAAGTGTAGTGGTCCTGGCCCAGACAGCCCTGTACATCCAGGAGTCAGTGATTCACAGTACAGTTTAGTGGAGCAGGCCCAGGACTGTGCTGTGCTGCCTCCAGGCCTGGGTTGTGTTGCACAAAAGCCTTTGTTTTTTTGGAAGCAGGATAAACTCCACTAGCTCCTTGGCACAGAGTGCAGGCAATTATAGCACCAGCGTGGCCTTGCCCTTATCTAGAAGCATACAAGGAGGAGTAAACCTCTCTTGTGAACATCCTTTAAAAATAGCTTGTAAGGAAACTGAAATACTGCAACCAAAGAGGAGCCTTTCTCCAGAGATGGGATCTTGCAATATAGAAGTCCATCCAGGGTCAATCCAGTGCTGCAGGAAGATGAGTATCATGGCTTCTGATTTACTTGCTATTTCTGTTGGTCTTTACTCTGTCTTTTTAAAACATTAAATTTATTAAGTTATAAGTTTTCAGGCCTTTCTTACTCAGATTCAGAAAAAAACCCAGCATTGACTGGCTGAAGGGTGAAATTGAGCTGTAAACTCTGTGTTGTATTGCAATGGGTTATAGAGTAGGTGAGTGACAATACCTTTCATTATAAAACTTGTAGGAAATACGAAGTGATAATATACATATTTTAATTTTGTATTCATCTATGCAAAATAAATACAAAATAGGAAAAGGTTTTATTGTGAGGTTGCTTAAAGCATTTATGACATTGTGACAGATAGCTCCAAGTCAGAAGCAAGAGGAAGAAATAAAGGAAAAGGTACGTGAGAATGACACAGCTACTGCTTTGAAAGTAAGGGCAGCAACTTGAACCCTGCTCCTAAGAAAGCCAACATGATCCTTCCCTGAAGGATCCTCCCAGATGTTATATAATTATTACTAAAGCATCCCTGGAATCAGATTTCTTAAGGTAAACTAATTAAAAGTAACAAAAGGCAACAGAAGTTCAAACATGATACATTTGTGTTATCTGCAGGTGTGGAGCTGTTCCTTTTCTTCTTTTTGCTATGTCATTCTTCAAAGATAAAAAACACATGTAGCTATACACAATAGAGAAAAACAAAGCTTGCCTCATTATTTATGCCTGATGAATTTCACAAGAATTGCTCGGGTTTTAACTTGCCCGCTTTTGGAAGAGAAGTTTCATCCTTATCTTTTGTGATAGTTTGTCATGACACCTGTGGCTCCCGCCCTGCCTTTTCAGTGCTCCTTCTGCATATGACACAGTCTTGGTCATCCCACAACACTGCAAAGCTTCCCTGCTCCCTTAATAAATTCTTGCAGGATTTTAGAGGCACAGTGGGAGTTTTCAAAATGCAAAACCCCTCTCATGTGCTAAAGGCAGAAAAACAAGGTGCCAGCTCTTCAGGTGGAAGGTGTAGTGGAGAATAAATAAGGGCAGAGCAAACAGAGGGGAAAGAGTGGTGGACCAAAGTGCCTTGAAAAAAGTGAGTACTTCACTTTTTGTCCTGCTAGCATCCAATTTCTCTTTTTGGGTTGCTTTTCGCTGTGCTGTTCTTAGAAACAGTGTGTGTATTGACAATTTTCTTTCACCTGTACCATGGCTGTATAAACTACCAAAGCAATTTCCAAAAAGACCCTATTTTCCTGTGAAAAACGATTTGCAATTGGAATTTTTTTTTTAAGTTTAATGAGGGATTAAAAAATAACCAATGCTGGGGTGCCCTAAGCATTTGGCCAAAAAGCACCTAAAGTCGGAGAGTATGATCTTTATACTGTTACATTACTGAGGTACATACATACTCATGTGATTCATACATTATTCAGACAATCTTATGAATTTTTGATGTTTGAGGAACTCTTTGTTTTCTTTACGCTCTAACTTTTCTGCATGACATCCTGTGAAATATGTTTTATTTCTTCTTGTGTCCTGTTGTTCCACATCCTCCGACAAGGGGCTAAAAATTTCTTCTACGATTCTTGTCCAGTGTTCTGCTTTTGTTGCTGTTATCTCTTGGAGAGGTCAGTCAGCAGATGTGGGAATCAACGTAATTGTTTCCCACCATTCTTTCAGTCACACAGAAGCGTTTTAAACATTTAGTGTTTTTTCTAAGGCCTACGATATTATACATTAATCACACCACTATTTCTATAAACTATACGGCGCATACTTAAACTAGTAGATTATGTTATACTAACGAACAGCTAAATAGAATTATACATGTAGTATATCCGAATATTTATATATATAGTATATGCTGGTATGTCAATACCAGCACGCAAAAGCACGCGAAAGCCAATATTACATTGTAGATTTTGACATTCCCTCTGTCGATGCACCATTCTCATAGTGTTACGGTCCGGTTTGCCGCACCATCTCTCCGAACGCCGGTCGGTGCCTGCGTCCCGCCCCTGCCGGGGGCGCCCAAGGGGCAGAGCGGAGCCAAGGCCGCGCCCCCGCGGCGGCGACAGGCACTCCAGGATACTGGCACTCACAGGATAGTTAGGGTTGGGAAGGACCTCTGGAGATCACCTGGTCCAACCCCCTGCCAAGTCTGGGTCACCCAGCGCAGGTGACTCAGGAATGCGTCCAGGTCAGTTTGGAATGTCTCCAGCGAGGGAGACTCCGTGACTTTCCCTGGGCACCTGTTTCAGTGCTCTGACGCTCTCAACGTAAAGTTCTTCCTCATGTTGAGGTGGAATTTCGTGTGTTTTAGTTTATGGCCATTGCTCCTCGTCCGGTCGCTGGGCACTACTGAAAGGAGCGTGACGCCAAACTGCAGCGGGCACAGGGCTGCACAAACCTGCGGGGCAGCCCCGGAGTCACTGTCCCTCCCTGGGAAGAGCGGCGGCACCGGCTGCGGGCCCGTTTCTCTAAAAGGACGGGCGCAGCGCCCTCGGAAGGACCTTGCCTCACCCCTCCCGGCTTTCCGGGCGGACTGCGGCCAGATGCGGACCCCCATGGCCGGCCCCCGTGGTGGTGGTGCCGGTGTCGGTCACGGGGCGGTGCGGCGGCCAGGCGGGCGGAGNTGTCTTCGGAGGTGGGGGCGTGGCTGGTTCCCGCCTCAGGAATCCGTTGTGCGGGCTGAGGCCCCAAGCCAGGCTGGGCTCAAGGCACGGAGCAGAGGCGGCCTTGGAGGCCGGGGCCGGGGTGGTCTCTGGCCTTTGGGAAGTGGTGTCCTCGCTTGCTGCTGTGCGTGGGTGCCCCTTCCTCCTTCTCTTCCCGCTGTTTCCCTCCTGGAACAGGCGTGGCGCTGGCCGGTGCCCGCCAGTCTGAGCGCACCTTTCCCCGCAGGCAAGGAGCGCAGCTGCTGCGACGCGTGAGCCTGACTCGCATTCAAAAGTGTTTAATTACCGGGACCGGGACTAGCCGCTCGGTTCCAGACGGGCGTAGGGAGCTCCGGCGGTTCTGCTGGAGTTCTGACTGCTCGGGACTGTGCCTGCCTGCTGATCCGGGTGAGATCTCGCACGAGCTGTGGGTAAGCTTATTCAGAGCGCCTGGCATGAAAGAAAGTCTTTGATGTAACAGAAATACGTGCAGAAAACAGCCAGGAGATGCCCAAGAACGAGGATTAGTTTAAATAGTGTTGCCTTGGGAGTAGTGCTGAATAGTTGTGTTATTGCAGATATGTTAAGTGCTATTAAACAACCTGCATCTTGGTTTTAGAGAGGAGCTGCTTTCACAGGAAGACTGTGTCATAGAAGCATGACCAGCTTCTAACTTCTACAACCCTTTACCCGAAGACTGAAACAACTACTTTCAGATAACATCACTCATGCTTCTAGTACAGGCGCTCTTTCTTGGCGCAGCTGCTGTCGGTACAGTGTGTTGTGTGGGTTTGTGGACAGGTTCTGTCTGTTTGTGCGGTTTGGTGCATTTTGTCCTCCTTTGCAAGCATCACGTCCTAATGTGTGCGTGCTGGGACATGTAAGAAGTCTTCCTGAGCAAGTATCAGCCCTTCCTACAGGAATCTAATTTTCATTGCTAAAGGAAGGTCTGTTGAAATACTAGACAGTGGTGTGCTTTTTGCCAGCTTTACTGTTTGACATGAGAAGAAAACTTCCTATGCAACCCATGGCCGCTGCCTCAGAGCCTTAATGTTGCTAGTACTGCTTCTCCTGCTTTTCTAGCTGTATATGAGGGAAACCCACTCATATTCTGCTTAGTGTATATTGTCATTGTTCTGGGCTGTGTACATGGCTAGAGGATTCAGCAGGAGAAGAAACCAAAGCAAAAGCAAGTGGGTCTTAGAAATAGTGCTGCCTCGTAGTCAGGAGTGACACTTTGGATCTTTGTAGATTACTTTGAGAAAAGCAAATTTATTTTTTTTTGCTTGTAGTTTATCCTAGCAGTTGGGTAGAGTTGGTAGTTAGGTGGCCTTTTGTGTTGTATTCTGCAAAACTCGCTTAAGCAGGCATGCAAGCAGAATAGTAACCCATGTTCTCTGTGTTGAAAACAACCCCTGTGTGAAGACAGACGCTGTAGTTAGCATGACAGGATCACTCTGGCATAGGTCTCATAGAAGAAGATAGAAGCAGAGCATCTCAATGCTATTTTTTATACCTTCTTAAAGGATAAGATTCAATTAGCAGTCAAGTACTGCTGTGGTAGTCCAATGAGTTCAACAGAAGTGCCTTGCAGTCACATCTCAGCTGCAGAGGAGATGCTAAATAATATTCTGTGGTGTTGTGTCATGATGTACCAGTGGCTGTGGAGACTGCCATGCAAGCCTTTGAAGGGTACAGGAAGGCATAAATAGGGCCTGGAAAGGCAATTTACCTGCATCAGCTGATTAGCAGCATGGCTGACTGAAAGATGTGTTTGTTCTCTTTTAAATGGCTAGCAGATTTGCATAGAGGCAGGACAATCCATATAGATGAACCTGCTAGTAGTATCTTAAGGCTGATAACTCCAAACTAAACTATTACGTTTCTCCCCCAGTGCTGATGGCCTTGCTTGGTGCCTCAAAACTGGTGGGTCGGGATTTTGGCGCTCTTCATGGTAGGTCATGGGACCAAATAAACTCCTGTCTGCACGGGAGTATAGGTGTACAAAGTACGACTGCAGGTGCCCACCACTTGAGTGCCTGTGTATTGATTTCTCTAAACTTGTCACTCAGTCTTCTGTTGGTGGTTTCTCATCTCCATTATAGAGCAAATCCTATTGCTTAAAACAGTATTTACAAGAGTATTAAAGGTTCTGTTAAGAGTCTGTTTGCTGCCAGCTTAATTTAGGCATGTCATTTCGCTCATTAGCTGAAACTATATATGTTCTTTATCATTTGTCTAATGGGTAACTGCATGCAGATTCACTTATCAGCCGCAATTGTAGAAACACTTTTACATGAGTGATCCTGCTGTGATTAGTAGCCAGACAGTAATTCTTCTGCATCATTGCATCCTTCAGGCTTACACAGTGTATTTGAAATTGGAGGCTTGGCCCGAGCAGCAAGGTCTTTGGGGACATGTTACTATGCATGTTACTCTATTGCTAATGTATGCTGTAAGAGTACAAACAAATCAGTGATTTTAACCTTACAGCTATTCGGTGGTAGAAAAACTATGTAATTTTATATAGTGATTGAACTTTCTGTGTGTCTTGAGCTGTTTAAGATTCTGCTCATGTGCATAGCAGGCCTTGCTGCATGCAAGAGTTGTTTATTTGAATCAGCATCTTGGTTTCTTTCCCAAAGTCTTTTCTTCCTTCTCTTCAATATCAAATGGAAGCAGCCGGTTCTTAATGCGTTGAAAGTGCATTGCTATTCCTACCTGCTAAGTATGTGGGATGTTGACAAATGATACAGGGTACTGATAGGAATGTGTTTCTCATCTGAGACATGGCTAAAGCAATACTGTGTGGGAGAGGGTGAAAATGAACGATGAGCTTTGCTTTTTTTCTTCCTCTCTTCCCCTCCAGTCGTGGCTAAGCCAGCAAAATGAGTCTGACTGTCCTGTTATCCTTGGTCTGGGCGATTCTCAGTGCTGCATTCTGTGTCCCACTGAAACTGTTATCACTCAGCTTCAGAGATAGTATTACAGGCTGATAATACATTAACATACATGGTTTCGATCATTCTCTAGACACTGCTAGAACTGATTCACTGAGGAAAATTATACCTGCCCCAGTAACAATAAACTGTGCTGTGTTGCCTCCATAAGTGGGATAGGCCCCTGTTTAAAGGAGAAAGTAGCTTGAAGAACTGCTAGAAGAACTAGTACTGTTTTGTTTTGTTTTCTGGTAGAACTGAAAAGCATGCATAAACAAGGGTGCTGACTAACTGCTTCTGGACAAGGCATTTATAGCCTGTGTCTGTAGTAGATTGCAGGTGACTGATCCAGTCAGTTCTTCTGAAATATGCTAGAAAGGGCTTGCTTAATCTTTGTCAAATTATTTTAAAACATATTCTCTCTCTGCCTTTGCTGATTGAGGAAAAGGTAAGGAAACTTCTCTTTGCTGTATTGTTAGCTCTTTGGCAGTCTGTCCTGTTCTAATTTCTGCTTCAGTCTTGAATATTGCAGGATCTGCCACTGTTACAGGCTTTTTGTTCCTTACCCAGTGTTCTCACTGTCTCTTTTCTTGCTGAGTGGCTTCTTATCTTACCGTAGTTGAAGAGCTCCCTGCATCTGTTTAAGCTGTGAGTGTGTGTGGTGCAATCAAGCTGCCTGTCCAGAACAGCAGAGTGTAAACAGTTTGTGGGACCAATCAAAACTTCTGCAAGTACAGGAAAGCTAACTCTGTGAGGCCAGTAATCATAAACTGACTGCAGGACCTGGTAAAGCTAGTGTGTCAGGTGAACATACTAAACTGGAGTCACTAAATTTGGACAGAGTCTCTTGGTTTTCTGTTGTATCAAAAGCAATAAATTGTCTATAGCAGCACAGTCTTTTGAAGCCGTTCTTAACATTGTTTCTTGACACCTCTTGAAAGAGGTGTATTTAAATAGGGCAATGCTGTATCTAGGTCTAGTTGAATCATAGAATAAGCTGAGTTGAAAGAGACCCTTCAGGATCATCAAGTCCAGGTCCTGGTGCTATGCAGGATGCCCCATGAGTCACACCATGTGCCTGAGAGCATTGTCCAAAGACTTCTTGAACTCTGTCAGGTTTGGTGCCATGTCTGCTTTTCTGGGGAGCCTGTTCCGATGCTCAACCACCCTCTGGGTAAAAATTTTCTCGATACCCAACCTAAATCTCCTCTGACTCAGCTTAATGCTTTTTTCTTAAGTCTTGTCTCTGGTCACAAGAGTGAAGATATTGGTACCTGCCCCTCTGCTTTCCCCTATAAGAATGTGGAAGACTGCAATGAGGTCTCCCTTTGGTCTCCTCCAGACTGAACAAACCAAATGACCTCAGCCTCCCTTCATAAAGCTTTCCTTAGAGATATTTCAGCATCTTCATTGGACACTCTAATAGCTTAATGCCTTTTTTATATTGTGGTGCCCAAAGCTGCACCCAGGACTCAAAGTGGAGCCGCTCCAGTGCAGAGCAGAGCAGTACAATCCCTTCCCTTGCCCAGCGGGCAATGCCCCCAGGACATGGCTGGCCCTGCTGGCTGCCAGGGCACTTCTGACTCGTGTTCAACTTGCCATTGACCAGAACCCACCCCCAGGTCCCTTTCTGCAATGCTACTCTCCAGCATCTCACTCCCTAGTCCATACACACATCCAGTGTTGCCCTGTCCCAGATGCAGAGTCCAGTTGTGCTTGTTAAACTTCATACAGTTGGTAGCTGTTGTAAAACAATAAAAANAAGCTGCACCCAGGACTCAAAGTGGAGCCGCTCCAGTGCAGAGCAGAGCAGTACAATCCCTTCCCTTGCCCAGCGGGCAATGCCCCCAGGACATGGCTGGCCCTGCTGGCTGCCAGGGCACTTCTGACTCGTGTTCAACTTGCCATTGACCAGAACCCACCCCCAGGTCCCTTTCTGCAATGCTACTCTCCAGCATCTCACTCCCTAGTCCATACACACATCCAGTGTTGCCCTGTCCCAGATGCAGAGTCCAGTTGTGCTTGTTAAACTTCATACAGTTGGTAGCTGTTGTAAAACAATAAAAAAAAAAAAAGGCAAACCAACTTCAGATTGTGATTTCAGTGTGGAAAAAGATTGGTTAAGGCATCACTTAGTAACTGTATTCTTCATCAGAACTGGTAAGTAGCAGTATTGCTTGCCCAAAGGTCTAAGGCTCCCCATCTAGTAGAGAGCTGTAAAATAGTTGTGTTGAAAGGTTTTGTGTTCTCCCTTCTCTGAAAGATGTAAAAACCGTTTTTTTTTCCCTTTGCAGTTCAAGAATAATGGTAGGATTAGAATTAATTAGTGATCTTTTACAGGTGTGTTAACTTCCTTATATTGTACTATTGTGTTTCTTAAAGACAAATCTACAAAGTTGTTTGAGTCCCTGATTCCCCTTCAAGTTGAGGTTGCAGGGCTTCAGATACCTGAGAGCTCGAGAGATGATAGTACTAATCACTGATGGGATCTGACATTGCCATGCAAAGACATTCTGTTCCCCAGGGTTGGCAGCCAAAATAAATGTCAATTAATTCTCGCATAATACTTGGGTTAATGGATGTACATAGTTACTTTCTTTTTTTTCATTCCTGTTGCCTTTGGAAACCTAGAGGGATAAGGGTGAAAGCCTTGTGAGGAAAAAGTAAATGCTTACTGGTTATGCTTGTAGCAAAGCTTGCCTTGTTTGTGACGTAGAGTTTCAACTCCCAAGCCACCCTTAGAACCTAGAAAACAGAGAAGCAAGAAAGCATGGGTATTTGGTTATTTAACTGCTTTGTATGAGGAATTTTAATGCTTCTTAGTAGCCTGAGTGCTCGACTGCTGCAACAGCTTGCACATTAAGTGTGTTCCACAGAGAGAATAGTTGTCTTTCTCATACTAGGGTTAGTATTAAATAACAACGAAAAGTGACGTAATTTTAAGCCATAGCTTACAACAGTATAACCGATTACAAAAATCTCTTCTTTTGTATCCTTTGTTAGAGATGACTACAGAAGCAGAGCAGCAGCTTCTGCATGATGCTAGAAATGGAAATGCTGAAGAAGTTAAACAGCTGTTGGATACCTTGGACAAAGGAGAAATAAGCTTTGATATCAATTGTAAAGGTTAGTAGCCTTCCTCAAATGTTTGTAATCTTGTTGAAGTCACATGTAGTGAAACTGACAGTGATAGTATAATCTTGCTATCTTTGGAGTGCTCAGTAAAGTAATAAAAAACCCATTTAAACAGCTTTTACACCGTGACTTAAGGGCATATTTGCATAGGGGTGAGATAATAAAAGAATGTGGATTGTTGCAGTGTATAGAAAACCAGCATAATTCACAGACACTAGAAGTATCAAGGAGACAAAGAATCAGTACCTCTTTTTGCCTGTGTTCATGCTTATGCCAACTTTGAAGCTTTAGAATACTGAACAAAACAGATTGTGGTGCCCAGAGATTGTTCAGGGAGGTTAATAGCTTTCATTTTCATCAGAACTGCAGAGAAGATTAGATCAGGTCAGTCATTTGTGCTCTGCTCAGCATAAGGGTTTTTCATTGTTGGGGTATTTTTAGGCCCATATTTTTTTATCATACAGTATAAGCTTTATATTTCTTGCCACTTGCAAAAAGGTTTGGGACAAATGTATGCTTCTTACTCCTAGCAGAGTACTAGGTTACTTGGGAAAAGAAGCTAATACTGCTCTTTGTCTGTGTCTGGGTCTTTGGCCATCACTGAAGTTTTTCTCTTTTGCAGCTAACACAGGTGTGGCTCAGCAACTTGCTTGCTGTGCATAAGAACTTCAAACTGAGACTAGATTTGCAAGCTTGCTAGTGATTGCAGACTACCTTACTTCTTTGTTAATTTAGTATCTTTATATTTCTCTTTATTTACATGAGTATATTTCTGGTTGCTTCCAAGATGTGGATGTGAATCCCACTCTTTCTACCCAGGCTGGTATTCAATTGTTCAGCATTTAAGTGTTAGCAGCACGGAAAAGAAAGTGCTACAGAGAGAGAGAGGAGAGAGATCAACTGTGTTTCCTCTCAACCATAACAGAAGGGAGCACCTTGCCCTAGAGGGTGGAATTTCTGTTACCTGAACAAACTCTATCCCTTTCCCAAGTCTCATTCTTAATCATCAGCTTACTTATTGTTTGTTTGACTACTCAGCCATGTTTGTGTTTTCTCAATGGTTAACGTACTCAGCGCAGAAAAAGAAGTTGTGAAACCCAAGGTCTTGCTGCTTCATCTTTGGTGAGCTAGTTCATAATTTAAAGGGGAACCAAACATACTTTGATGAATCTAAAGTCCTTCACCCTCAGAAGTATAACCTTGGTAAATATTCAAGACTTGTAGTGCCTAAACAATTGGAATAAAAGTACCTTTAAGATTCATGCAATAGTGCCCATAAATAAGTTCCTGAAGTCTCCTGTGCTTAGAAGATATTTCAGAGTGTCTCTGATGTGTTCTTACACATAATCTGAAGTCAAGAAAGCATAATGAAATGGCATAATCTGCTGTCTTTTATATCAAGCAAATGGCTCTCTGGTCAGAAAGTCTGCAGCATAGAAGAATAGAAGAGACTCGGGTAAGGAAATGGTGCTTAGCTGTTTTTCTAGTTTAGCAGTACATGCCAGCTAGTTAATACTTGCTTGCTGATGGGAGATCTAGGAAGCTAAGAGGGCATATGCCTGTGATATTATATTTAACCTAAACTAGTTCCAAATATGGATTTTGTTCACTGTGAAATATCTGCTTTTGAAGTTTCAATTCTTCTAAATGTCAGAGGACACAGAAGTGTAATTAGTGTTATCTGGGGGAACTGCTCTAGTTGTGTGAAACACCAGAGTTAAATCTGCTGTTCTTCTGCTGTCACTTTTCAGAGATTAACTTGTTTCACTTTGCTCCCATAGAGTGTTCAATTGGAAACAGTCTAAGACAAATTCAGGTCGAACAGCCTCTGCTGTATAACTGGCCCTGCCATTCTGCCTCCTCACTAGCCAAACCACTATGTCTTGCTACAAGTTCTGATCTGTTGGGTACCACCAGATAGTAATTGCGTAACAACCTGATGATTAACTAAAGTACACACTGTAGACTGCAACAGTCTTTTTGCAACCCTTAATCTTCCTTCTCTTCCTAACAGCCTCTTGTGTTTCTGTCATTACCTTGGATAATAGATGTCCCTAGAAAGTCAGGGTATGGGGAATGTCTTCAGTGCCGTAGCAGTTCCTTCAGGAATTGCATCTGATACAGCAGTGCCACTTGGCTTGCAGTAAAGTGCTTCTGGAGCAGGTGGAAGGCTGTACTGGAGGTGGCGTAAACTTCTTGCAGGGTGTGCCTTGGTAGCCATAAGTCTGGCAAGTTGATATGCCTGGGTGTCAAAGCCTATCTTTCACATCTCCTTGTCTTTTCAGAGGGGAGCTATATCTGAGACTGTGTGCTATATATTCTTAAGTGTCAAATCTGACAGCAGTGATCCTAAAACATCACAATTTCAACCAAAGTGAAGGAAGAGAAAATAAATTCAGGCTTCCTGTACTTGCTGTGTTGTGACTGTATTCTACCCAGTCAGTGCTTGCAGATAAGCAGGATTTGCTTGAGGGAAATCCAGCCAAATGATCTGAATTTCTCTTTTTGGGTTCCACAGTTCACTGGTTTGGAAAGAAGGAATCTGCATTAAAACAGTACCAAACCCAGATTTCATCCAAAATAATAATGCTTTCTAAGGCCATCTCTTGTTGGCCCATTCATCTTAAATACAAGAAAATAGCATATCTAGGAATTTGCAAAGTAAAAACTCTGTACGGTAAGGTTAATGATCAGTAGTGTGTTATGGCAAAATACACACCTGAATGACTGCACAGTGGCCTAGCAGCCCACAGCTGGAAAATGACTGCATACCTTGTCTCCATTCTCTAAACAAATGGTAAGACTTGAGACTTGGAGTTAACTGGCATTAAAGCAAAGAGCTGTGTGTAAGAGGGAGAGGAATTATGTTTTTTGTTGCGATTACATTATTTCTCCTTTCCTATCCTTGCATTCTCCCTAGTGTAATGGTGTCATGGTTTAAAATAATAATAAAGAAGTACAAACACTTGTGGTCACTTTCAAGAGAAGTAACACCTCAAAAGCTTGAGAAATAAATGGTCAGCTAATATCAGAAATGCAAACATTCAGAGTGGATCAGAGAAAGGGCCTGTTCTTACTTTATACAGTAAGGACTACAAATCTGGACAGGTTCCTGGTTATTTTTTTTTCATGACTGAATTCCTTGGCAGCAACACTGTCTTGTCAGTGCTGTTAACTAATGACTGTTCTGGGCTAATTGTATGAATTCAGTGCAGCTCAGATCTCTTTTGTATTCTTTGAATGAATGTTACTCCCTACTGGACTGAGGAATGAGTGTAGTCCCTTTAGTATGTTATCCAGCATAAATAGCCCCAGAGTTAGTGATCCACACAGTGTTTATCTTCTGTGATACTTTGGCCCATCAATGACATAGGTAAGAGCTCTGTTGTAAGGCAGACTGTAATGAGGGAAGGCTCTAAATCTTGAGTTGGGAACAGGAGTTAAGAAGAGAGTCAAATTATGAAAGAAATCGTCAATAATAGCTGGTAACAGTTATAAGAAATGGGAAAATATTTCAGCTCTGAACCACATTCTAATGTTAATTTTTAATATGAGAGCAGAAAAGATGATGCACTTTCAAGATGAACAGTTTATTTTCCTTCTGCTTGTGGCCTGTTTCCTCAGGGCAAACTTATGTTTTACATGTTCTATGCCTCAATACTTGAGCTTATATGACAGGGAAAAAATGGTGGCAGTGATTTCAAAACAATTTCTACTGCCTTATTTTTGTTTTTCTTCCAAGTAAAAAATGATAGGTTTTAGGTGACACTGTAATGCTGTGGGTGTGTTGCTTAGTAAAAACAAAGCACAGGTTGCCTTTGCTTAATACAGTTGAGTGTTACAGTTGGAAAGTAAAGAGAGTTGTTAACTTTAGTAATCTTTAATGCTTTAATATCTTGCTTTTAAAGAAATTATTGTAGGAGAGTTGTTGATTTCATACAGCCAGTCTTCCAGGTCATGTTTTAAATGCTCTTTAAAGCATAAATCATATTTTCCTTTGCATGGTCATTTCTGTGCCTGCTTCCTCTCTGTGCTTTATCATTCTGCAACTTAGAACTGTTCTTCTGTTCATAAAGATTTTAAAGCACATTACTTAGTGAGGCTGTCTTTATTAAAACTGAGTAAAGCACAAGGCAACAAAAAAACTGATGACAAAAAGCCTCAACATTAGTCATTCCACCTATTTTATTTTGAATCCTTTGTTTGAAAGATGGATTGTCTTGCCTCTCATTTGTGTGAAGAAAATGAAATTGTGGAAACCAAAGAGTTTTTTGATAAACAAGAAAAATGTGCTTGCATATGCCATTTTCATGGTGAATGAAGACTGAAACTAACTGGAGCTTCTTCCTAGTATTGAAAGGTGTTACATGCAAAGAAAAATTTTATTCTTGGTCAGGTGACATGACTTTTCCCTTTCAGAAGATTGGGGGGTTTTTTTGTAGTTGATTTTGTTGGGTTTGTTTTGATAGTTTTTTTGTTTTGTTTTTTTTTTTTTTTAAATGGAATCCACCTTTCTCAAACTGCCTCCTGATTTAGTAATTAAAATAATGTATAGTATTGGTGCTTCCAGCCTCTTTGTTCCTCAGCTACTGTGAAGAATGGTCATCCATGGCAACCTTCAAGCATACAACAATATCTGTTTTGTACTGTATGATCAGAACTTAATTTACCTATTTTGTCTTTTAGGCAGAAGTAAGTCTAATATGGGTTGGACTCCTCTTCACCTTGCTTGCTACTTTGGACATGCTGTTGTGGTAGAGGATTTGCTGAAGGTATGTATCTATTTTCCTCTCTGTGTAAGGCTAGAAAGAGTCAGTATTTCTTCAGGTTTTTGTGATAGAAGAAAGGAGGCTTTACAGAGAGGCAGAAGCACTCCTGAAGTTTGTCTACATATAACATAGACATAACTGATTGTTGTGACATTAAGATAGGCCTGGTTTAGAAGGATCCAAAATAGTGACAGGTCTAAGTCTATGTAGTAGCATACAGCCTTTACTCTGAGCAGTTTTTACAATTATTGGTAGTTAGCTGGTTTTCTCTTGGAGCATAACTATTTGCATGTAGGAATTAAAGGCATGCAATATATAGGTATGCTCCCATGAAAGCTCAGTTTTTTTGAAGCTTAGTGGGTATCTGTGTATAATAAGCCAGCATGTGATACTAGCAATGCAATTACTTCAACAGTTTGATTAGTTTACTGTAGTACATAAAGTACTTAAGTTTAGGCAACTTCAATTACTGAGCTGTAGAAAAGCCTAAGGTGTCTCAAATGCAAAAAAAAGTTGCATTATCTAATTCTATATTGTGCATAGAAGTGTGCACAGAGTTTTGGTCGAAGTAGCTTGTATGTGTTTCTTTCAGGCGCAGGCTAATGTAGTTTGACACGTTTCTTTTGAACATCTTTGAAATAATGAACTGTGTGATGAATTTTGAATTTATGGACTTCTGTTATCAAAACTGATGTAGCTGTATTTGCATAACAACTGCAAATGAAGTGACTATGTGGTTTCTGACTGATTTTTTGGTTGTTTTTTTTTTTTTCTCTCAGGGTAGCTTCAACCTTAGCTAAATAAGACCCTCTTTCATATTTGAAAGATTTTACTGGATGGCAGGAGTATGATAAACAGGCTCAAGTGCAAAGCTAATCTAAACTTGAATTTCATTAAGAACAAAAGCTGCCAGCATAATTCAGACTTTAAAAGAGGAAACAAATTGAGATTTCTTTGAGAAATTCTTCTCTAGCCTACACACTTGCTCAGTAAATAATGCCATTTTCAATTCAAGTGGGCTTAAAGTAAAAGGTAAAGTTTTATCAGTTAATGCATTTATCAAGCACCCATCTTCAAGAGCTGGAAGAGTGTATGTGACTTTGTACTTCTAGTTCTTTTGAACTTTTAGGGCTCTTGAAAGGGTATTATTTAAAGAACAAGGTGAGAAATAAGTGAGGCTGTGCACTTCTGAAAGCTAGGCATGTATAAGTGTGTCTGTGTACTTGTGCAAAGAGCAAGCGAAGGAGGCATTATCACAAACAGAGCTCTGGAACTAGTCAGGTTGATCAGTTAACTTTAGGCAGGCAGCAATGACTTGGCCAGTTCATGTGATCTAAACATATGTGATGAAGTTAAGTATGCCCTGCCCTCTCTTTGACCCTTTGAGAGGTTAGGTAGAGTGGTGTAGAAGAAATACTTAAGGAAGAAGGATAGGATTTCTTGGTTTCTTGGAAGAGTGCCTGGGCAGTGTGGAAAACACTCCTTTCAGAAAAAAAAGTATGGGATGGAGAAAGTGTGTGACAATAGGAAGAGAGGTTCAATGGGAAGATCTACAAAACCCCAAAGAACCCAAGCCAAACAAAAGCCAAGACAACAGCCCCCACCCCTAGTATTAAATTTACTGTCCATATATCCTTTTCTTAAAAGTCTGCCTGGAAGAATGCAGGGAGCTTTTCTTTATTGAAGCAATTGAGAGAATGTTGGCTATGAATCTTAGATACATACTTTATCCTTGTTTCCAGGATAACCGTGTTACAGTTCTGATCTGCAGTCTGCATAAGTGTCCTGTCTCTCCTTCCCCCCAGTCAGAGGGAATAGCTGTGTAGTTCTTGTTGGAAGGACATTCAGATTTCTTTTGGTCTTGCTGTTTAGGCTGGTGCAGATGTGAATGTGCTGAATGACATGGGGGATACTCCACTCCATCGTGCAGCTTTCACAGGGCGTAAGGTAAAGTATGGTGGCTTTTTTAAGCCTGACTTGTAGAATGATTAAGAAAGTGCTAGCAATAAGATCACTTCAAAAAGATGTTTTTACAGTGCCTAAAAATTACTTATTGTCTGTTTTGGTACAGTGTGTTCAGAAGGATTAGGCACATTGCCTAGCTTGTATAACTCTGTCAAAAAAAAAACCGCAGAGAGAAACCACATTGTTTTAATCTTAGTAGCTTCTGGAGGGGAAAGAAATCTCTTAAATTAGGGGACACAGGCCCATTTGGTATCTGGAAATGCTATTTCTTCAAAGTCAGTTAGAACTGAAGAGCTTTTTATAGGCCTGTGTAGTGCAACACTAGTTTGATTGGGTTTTTTGTTGGGTTTTC
>VXBI01003132.1:469024-485507 GCA_013397375.1 Toxostoma redivivum
CCCCCCCCCCCCCCACCACCATTATTCCAAAACTAGTACTACCTCTGTGGGTAACATCTTGGCCCTTCAGAACGAGTGACTATTTACTGTCTTGTCAAAAGAGCCAATTGTATAATTTTTAACCATCAAATTCAGCATACACACCAGGTACACCAGCTTTTCAGGGTCATGTTCAGCTGTACCTCTTGTTGGTTCCTTCAGCTTGACTGATGGAAGAGAAAAGGTTGCAGTCAGTCTGACTCTTCAATCTCTCTAAAACATCCCTTCCTGTTTTCATAAGAAACCAGCAGTGCTGAGAAGCCGTTGGTTACAAAGCTCATCTTACAGGATGTCAATAGCTGGAAAGCTTGATTGTGGCCTTGCAGTTACACAGACGGATAAGCAATGTTTTTCAAATTGTTTTTCAGGAGGTGGTGATGTTACTCTTGCAGCATAATGCTGATCCTTCTATTGTTAATGGCAGTGGAGAGACTGCAAAAGAAGTAACACATGACAAAGACATAAGAAATATGTTGGAAGGTAACTTTAATAGGTGAAAGTTTGTTTTGGACGTTTTTTAACATGAATACATTCTAAAAACTGCTTTTTCCCCCCTGCAAGCTATAGAAGCTCTGTTGAATTTCCATTTTAGATTTAGTTATTAGAAAGAAAATAGTCATAGTTTTTGGTTCTTGTCAGCAGTACTGACAAGTGGGATTTTTGTGACTCGAAAGTTAAGTATTATTAATACAAAGAGTATTATTCAGGTAACTATTTCAGTCCTACTTCAGTCCTTGCTACAGCTTTGAATGGTACATGGGCAGTCAAAGCCTTGGCTAACTGGAAGAGACAAAACTCAAGTCAAGAGCAGTAAGTGGCTTTGTGTCAACCAAATCATTAGAGGGCAAAATTCTGAATAGTTTGCAAATGTGACCTAGTTATGGATCAGATTTAGGACTGCTATTGCAGTCTTAGACATTGTGTCAAAAGTTATAAAAAATGCAGACCTTTCCCCTTGTTTCTTCCATGGTCTCACAGGTGTCAGAGATGAGGCAGATGGTGCCCAAATACTAATCTAGTTCACTGATTATAGTTTTGGAGAGTTCAAAAACTGTTGTTTCCTGGTATTACTATTTAATACTCTTAAATACTGATGGATTCTGTGTCCACTACCACAAACTGCACAAAAGAAGTGATCTCTCTCTTCTGATTCTACATGCAAATCCACAAATAACTTGTTTCCACTGCTCGTCTGCTCAATCATGAGAGAAGAAAAAAATTTCAGTAGGATGATGAGAAGCTGAAAAGAATATAGGGAAGATCTGAGATGAGGGTGTTGCATAGATTCCATTTTTCCTTCTGCAGGGAGTGAGCAAGGTTTCAAGTGTTGAAAAAATAATATATGTGTGTATGTGTATACAAACTTGCACATCTTGTCAAATTTTATGTTCTTTGAACATATTTTTGCACTGACACAGACTTTCCTGAGTAAATATTCTATTTATACCTGTCCCAAATAAATAATACTGGAAACTCTTGCTTCTCTAGGCTTGTTTTGCTATAGTTTTTTGAATGCTATACTTCATATGTATTTTACTGTGACTGACCTTACTTTTATTTATTTATTTTTTTTTAATAGCAGTGGAAAGGACACAAGAAAGGAAACTGGAAGAACTCCTCTTAGGAGCAGCAAGAGAGGGGGAAACAGGGAAACTGGCTGCCTTGGTAAGAATTCAAGTCATGTGATTCAATCCATAATGCTAATGTAACAAAATACAGCTGTGCTTTGCATTTCAAAGACTGTTACTTCTGAATTTTAGTGCTGTGCCCATGTTATATTGGTAAGGTGCTGATCTCAAGGATTTTCCTCTTTGTTGGAGGTTGCAAAACCAACGATTTGAAACTTCTTTTGCATTTTTAAATCCTTTAGAAAGAGTTAACTAGTTAGTTGTAAACAGCAGTGTAATGGTTCATGGTCTGCTGAGATAAGCTTATTGTGTTATTGTGGATACCTTAGTGTCATGGATGCCTAGATTTTCACCTCAGTATGGCCTGTCTAGTCTTGAAAGCAAGCTCTTTGTCATTAGCATCCATTGTAGTTTTTAATGGAGAGTTGTCTGCACAGCACAGTTTCATGCAGAGCAGAAATTGAAAACTGTGTATGTGTGTGTGCACACACTTACAGTAGTCCCAGATGAACAGGGTGGTGGCATGGTAAGGCTGCGGCAGAAGCAGATCACAGAAAGACTGGAGGGTGCCTCTGGACCTTTGGTGGTCAAGTCCAGCTCCTGTTTGCAGAGCAGAATGAACTAGAGCAGATTGCTCAGGACCAAATCCAGCTGGGTATTGGAGCAGAGTCCTAGTGCTTGAACTCAAGTTTTTGAGAGTGTCCTTGGAAGTAAGACATGCAGTATGGAACAGTACTTAGCACCTTTAATAATGCCTTTTCAGGCATCAAAATTCACAAATGAGAGATTTGTATACTGAGGTATTTGTTGTTCTTTATTTTTCTGCCTAGAAGCCAGAAGTGAACACCTGTTCACAATTTGCTTCCCCCTTCTAACTTCTTTCTCTTATAGCCTGAAGAGCATTTGTCTTTCTAACTCCTTGCATGGAAACTCTTGTTAAATCTTTGATCATCCTTGTAATTCTTATTTGGAGTTTTTGTGCTGTCCTCTTTGAAAGAGACAGAGAAGCAAAACTGTACACAGCACCTAAGGTGTGGAAAAATAGTGCATTAATACACTGAACAATTGTACTAATTTTAATTAGTACATTGACATAAGTGGTCTGTTCTTGATTTTGATAATTTTAATACTTGTTAAATGTCTGCTGACTAGTCTTTAGGCTGATGTGAAAAAAAGAATCAGAAAAAAGTGGCTCCTTATAGAAATTTGTCATTAAAGAGCTCTGCTTTCTCTCATGTGTCATGTAACTGTGCATGAGCATGTAATTCTCACTGTGAACATTTTAATTTCTAAGTAATTTTCTTTTCTTTTTATGTTTGCTATCTTTTGAGCTCTGTAGATGTGAAGACAGCTGTATATTGACTTCTAAAACTTTAAGATATTGTCACATTTTTGACCTGGAGTCAGTTTTAAGTGTCTGTGCAGAATTTATGTAGCTCTTCAGAACTGCCCTTTAGCTCCAGAATTCCCCATACTTTGCCTACTGATTGTCCAGGCCTTTCTGCTGCTACTTAAATTTTTATGTTAGCAGACTATTATGCTCATGAAACTTTAGCTGCTTACATCTACTTTTACTGTGACACCTAATATCAGAATGTGCTATTTACTAGAAGTTAGATCTTCAACAGCTGAATCTTAACTCAGGTTCTTTTGTCTACTTGAGTCAAAGCCAGTGTGTTCTTCCTGTGAGTTCTCAAAAATGTACTGTATATTTCCTGAAATGACTGGAGAGATTTTTATCTTAATGACGTGATGCACGAAGCTTTCTTCCAAATATTCCCTTGTAACATGGCATAAGGTTCTGAAAGCACAGGCAGGTGGCTTAAAAGGTATGGAGGCGAGAAGTCAGAAGAGAAAGTAAATGTAACACAGCTGGTTGGAAAGAGCTAAAGTTTAGGAGTCCTCAGGAAGGCAAGTATTTGACCAGTGTTAATGAAGGTATACTTCTACAAACTCCCTCTTTTTGACTTTTGTTCTCTTACAGTTGATCTGTAAACAACAGCTATAGTAATTAATCTCTTATAGGACTATTTCTGAAGTGCATACAAGTGATGTTAAATTGTGGCCATGGGAATTCTCTTATTATGGAGTAATTTTTCTAAGATAGCATATGCCTAATGTGAGCACTTAAATTGAGTTTCTCAAAAATCGTTGTCATGCCCTTGTAACTCTGGTTTCCTAAGGCTGCTTATCAGTACCTTAGCCTTTGTATGAAGGCACTCCCATCTTGTGGCTTGTGAGCTTAAGTGGTTGATAGTGCATGAAATGGTTTGGGCTGGAAGGGACCTCTACAGATCATCCAGTCCAACCCCCATGAATGTGTTCAGTAGCCATATATTTGAGTGGAAGCGTAGTGTTGTTTTAGGGTAGTTAGCAGTGTCATGCCGAATGACTCTTCTCTTTGAAGGGGTCAGTTTCTCAAAACATTTATATTGTGTGCAAGTAGCGCTTAGTTTGTGTTGTTTGTTTGTTTTCCTCGTTACTTAGCTACTTTTATCATAATAGACTTAAGAATGCAGAAAACTGTATAACGGATTACCTGTATTAGGAGCTCTAAGTGGCCTAGGAATCTGACATTGAGACTGACAGGTCTGCCACCTTTCAGTACCAAGTTGTTACTCTCTGAAACAGGGTAGCTGCACAATTTTTTCTGGATTTAGCACCAACCTGTGCTAACTTCTGCACTATCTTGGGAGTCTTCTATGAAGAACAGCAGATTTTTGACAGTAGAACTGGGCAGGGCCATTCTAGCATGTAAATGACTGAACTGCAATACTGGGCAACTGCCCCTGGCTCTGTGCACTTGAGCAGAAAAAGGTCTCCATATTGTGCAGCAGAGGTGAAAGGGGTATAGCAAAACACTGAAGTTTCTTAATCTAGCTGAATGTCTTGTTTGATTGTTGCTGTCCTTGCCCTTGTCATAACACTTGCTAAATGCACTTCGTTACCAGATCTACACTTAAGGATCCTAGTTAGGAGCAGCTAATTTTCAAAAGAGAGAATATGGCATCTGGAGAAAGGAGGAAAACTCATAAGTAAGCAGAACTTTTTTTTTTCCAGTTAAACAAACGCAAGCCACCTGATATCAACTGTACAGATCAGATGGGGAACACACCCTTGCACTGTGCAGCATACCGTGCTCATAAACACTGTGCATTGAAGCTTCTAAAAAATGGAGCAGATCCTAAAATAAAAAACAAAAATGGTGAGTACCAGATGAAAAGTATGGTAAATGTTAAGTAGAGACGCAAATTCAGCGTTTTCTGTAAGCTGTGTTACTTTATTACGTAGTGTTCAGGGAAAATCCTTCAGTGCTTTACAAGCTTTGTGTCACTAATAATGGGAGGCCAGCAGTGACTGAATTGCAAGAGACTGAGGAACTGTAGCAAGATACTTATTTTGTGTGCTTTTATTTTCCAAGCTTACCTGTTTCTGGAAAATTTACTGACTGTCTTAACAGTGAAGTGTGCCTGGCTTTTGTTTACTTGATGCTAAACATTGAACACAGGTGACAAAAAAAAGCAAGATTGAAAATGTGGCTGACACAAAGTGATTCTTCAGAAGAAGGCTTCTAATGAAACCAAAAAGGAGAAAACTTGATGCAGATGTTGTTTATGTAAACTGTGTTCTTGTTCTCTGTTTAAAGATGCCTCTGTCTTGGTTTTTATGAGGGTCCTAAACTGGTTTTTATAGCTGGAAGCTAAAAACAAATTTAAATCAGTAAGGGCAAAGGGCTCGGGCTTTCTGGAGTTAGTAGAACTGACGAGCAGTGCAGTGCCCTAAAGTTCAATACCTTTTTTAGTCTTCTGCCCCTGAGGAGTTGATGTTCCCCAATTCCAAGTAAGTGTAGATGCTTGTAGGCCAAACTGATGGGTAAAGAGTGTCAAATTATTTTAAAGTACATCATTATTTGCATCAAATTCTCATGCCTTGTCTTGTTACTAAACAGATCAGACACCTCTTGATCTAGCCCAAGGTGCAGAAATGAAACTGATACTGGCAGGTAAAACTGGAAAGGTAGGAACTTTTGTATCAATTTTAAATGCCAAGGCTGTCTAGTTGAAGCTATTCCTATATGAGCTTTAATTTCTGTGCAGGTTATCACCAAACCCCTGAGACGATATGAAGGTCTCCTATGGAAGGTATGGCTTATTTCCTTTTCTGAAATAGCTTGTAAGATTTCAAAGTATGTCAGTATGTCCTTTTTCTATATTTCAGTGATAACTGATGAATTAAGGAATTTTAAAATAGTACTTAATAGTAACTTAGTCTAATATGTATAGATGGGCTGGCTGAGTGGAGCAGCTACTAGATTCATGGTACCCTGATCTTAACCTCAGTCACTAAAATCTCTATTTCTTGGTAATTTTTGTGGCAAAAATTCACTGTGATAAGGCTTTTGCCCTCTTCTGTGTGGTGGGCAAAATGCTTTTTGTTTTTTCTTTCCTTAATAGATTAGTTTGATAATTTGTGAGTGATAACATTGTCTTTAAGAAACTGTGACTAATATTTTGCCAGCATCTTCAGAAAATTTTGAAAATTAATGGGAAGATTGTATTCAAAAAGTTCAAAGCTTGTTTTGCTGTGTTACTCAAGTGAATCTAAGGTCTACATAAATGCTTAAAGATATTGCTTAATGAAATCTTTAAAGTTTTCTTCAGTGTGAATTTTCTTATAACACAATTGTAATATAAGGAACTGTTCTTAAATGAGAACTGTGTACCAAAGCTTGAGAAGGATAAAATGTTGTAGTTGGATATCTCAATGTGTTTTGTTTCTCATAGAATGGTGTGATGACCAACAATTCCTGTAATATTAAAAAATGCAACATTTTAATATTTCAGTTCTTACTGGATAGCAGGGTCAACTTTTATCTTTAGATAGTTCCAAAAACAAGAGTAGTGCTGCAATTGTAAAATACTCTCAGGTTGCTGTGATCATCAGGATATGCAGAACCTAAAGGGTTTTTGTAATGTTTACTAGTTTTAAGCGTTAAGGAAGCTTCTCTGCCTGGCCGTGCAGAAGTCACTCTGTACATCACACTTCTTCTAGAGTGACCAGAGACTTAACTGCTGAGACCAAAGCTCCTTTGCAGTTGGTGGCTCCAGTGAGTCGATGGGAGCCCATCTTGGCTTCCTAAACTCACCACGCTCAGTCAAGGTTTCCTTACCAGCTCGACCCTTGGTTTCCCACAGCTGAGTCTCAGATGTCTGGATCCTTACTTTAATCACTGTGCAATAACAAGATAGCAGCTTAAGCTGGTGCCTCTGAGGAGGTACCCAAACGAAGGAACCCCTGGGTTTTTCTGCCCTTGCAATCTAAGTGTGTAAAAGTCTGGGGTCTTCCTGCTGAGTCCTCAGCTCCTGATACCACAAGTCCCTGTGGCGTAGGCTAAGCAAAGGGTCATTGCCACTTCATGGTCTCCTGCCTCAGACTCCTACCACCCAGAGCTCAATTCTGCAGCCCCCACTGAGCTATCTGTACCAAAAGTATTCTATTAAGCTTACCTGGCCATTTTTTTTCCCCTTTTAGAACTCACGATTTTTTGGTTGGAAACTCTACTGGGTAGTTCTAGAACATGGAGTGCTTTCCTGGTATCGGAGACAGTAAGTTCTGTGTTTAAGTTTCTGAAAAGCCATTTAAATAATTCCTGTCTTCACTAAATCTCTTCTTCTTTCAAAGAGCTGATGCAGTGAATAATGATCATCGTCAGGGATGCAAGCATCTAACGCAAGCCATCTGCACGGTAGGAATATGTTGTAACTGCTGAGTTGTTTTTTTATGTTCCATTGTATTCCATTCCTGGTTAATGAAAACTTCCTCTGGATTGGTAACCCGATCTTTGTTACAAAATAGGGAGACAGCTTGTGCTGTTGAAAGAAACACTTGTTCCTGTGTCCAGCAAAGTATTCTTTTATGTAAAGTGGCCATAAAGCTCCCTCACTTGCTTTCTAAACTCTTCAAGATTTAGACACGCAAGGCATCCTGAAAGCAGACTGGGTTGATTTGAAGCATGTGATCTGGAATAGCCAAAGCTCCAGTTCCTCCTTAGCTGTCCCTGGCTGCTTGTGACCGATTGCATAACTTAAGCTGATCTCTGTTGAAAGACTGAGATCAGTTTTGAAGTTGATATTTGGAAAACTTCCCCAATTTCCATTATGCTTGTGAGAATCCATTTTGGAAGAGGTGAACAGAGAAAACAAAGGCCAGGTGTAATTTATAATGCCCAGGAAGATAAAATGTTTAAGAAAAATGCATTTAAGATAATTTCCATATTTCTATAACTGCTCTACCCTAGTTTGGCATCACAAATTCTGTTAAACTGCACTTATATATACACTCATATTGTGCAGAAAAGTGATTTGCTTTACATTATCTACAGATTCCTTAGTGTTGGTGATCTTGAACCGTTGTTGAGGTTTTGTCTGAATCAAGTGGTACGTTAAATACAAATATAATATTTAGACATAAGAACCTCTATATTACTATTCATAATGTAATGGCACACTTTGGAAAACTGTTCTGACTGAGGTTTTTATAAGATCCAATTACTTGGATCAAAACTGGGGCAAAAACTTCTGAGTTAAGCGTAATTTTTTACTTTTCTTACGCTTCATTTTTTTTCTGACTGATTTGTTATACTAATTTTGTGTTTTCTCCACCTTGCTCTAGGTAAAATCGACAGACAGTTGCTTCTTTTCTGTCAGATGTTTTGATGACACTGTTCATCGTTTCAAGATTCCTAAAAATAGCCTTCCTTCTCAAACTAGAGAGGTAATAATGACTCTTTGTCAAAGGCATTAAAATAAGTAACTTCTGTAATGAATAATTTGCATACTACTTGCCATGGATGCGTTAGTAGCAGTGTGTTTCATATTTTGATCATCAGGACTTGGAAGCTGAAGTGCAGATATTAAATCTTTTAGCATGGTTATAGATTAAAGAGCAAAAAATTGACCCATTGTAATTACCTCTTCTTTAAAATAAGTGCTACCTTGTTTTCCAGTTCTATGCCTGTATTATGTCTTGTTATCTAACTTCCTGTTTTTCAGTCACTTCTCCATGTGGTAAATTTCTATTGCAACCTCCTTCTGTTGTACTTTCATAGTTTGTTATCCCAAACAAAAGAATGTTTAATGGTACATTCTACTCTTAACTGTACTCCCAGATGACATAATAAATTATATTTTCTGAAAAGGTGTCTCTGAAACAAGAGAAATTTTTTTTAGGGCTATTTGTAGTATATTCACTGTTGTACTTCTACAGGTGTACAAACTAGAGATGGAGTTGGGGTGGAGCAGCTGGAGTGCTGGAGTGCTGTGTGCAGTTTTGGGCTTCTCACAACAAGAGATACAAACATACTAAAGAGAACCTAACAAAGGGCCATTAAGGTGATTGAAGAGATCAGAGCATCACTTTTACTAGGAAAAAGCTGAGAGAACTGGGACTGCTCAGTCTGGAGAAAGGGGAGGCTCAGAAAAGCTTGTCTAAGTATGTAAATGGCTGAGGAGAGGTTCAGAGAGGGACAGAGCCAGGCTCTGATGACAGAACCAGATACCTGGTGACAGGACCAGAGGCAATGGGCACAAACTGAAGCACTGGGATTTCTCTCTGGACAAGAGAAAAAAGTGTGAGGGTGACCATGCACTGGCACGGGGGCCCAGAGCAGTTGTGGAATTTCCATCCTTGAAGATTTTCAAAAGCCATCTAGATGTCCTGGCCAACCAGCTCTAGGTGGGCCTTCTTGAGCAGAGGGGTTGGACTAGATGACCTTCAGAAGTCCCTGCCAGCCTCAGCCACTCTGTGATCCAATGAGCAGGAAAAGAATCTACCTCTTAATTATGACAGTGCTTGAGGTTTTGTGCACAGTTTGTCATGTATAAGAAGGCAGACTGTCACAGAGCCCTTGCTGTCTGAATAGAAACCCAAGAATGCAAAATATATTCCCTACAATCTTTTAATTAATAAGATTTTTTTATGTGACCTTGGATAGACTAAGGGGTGGGTTACATTTGTGCTTAAGAGTTAATAAGTCTATGGTACTCTGCCCCCAGAGTATTTCATCTGCAATACATGTTACATTTCCTAGCAATCTATTTCTTGCCTATTGAGATTTCTCATTTTACTAACGACTATTTATATCAAGAGTAAGTTTTGTTGTTCTGCTTACATGATACTTTGTTTTGGGGATGACCTCTGAAATGTTTATTAACTCTTTTTTTTTTTTTTTCCCTTTCTAGAGTTGGCTGGAAGCAATAGAAGACCACTCTGCATATAGCACTCATTACTGCACGCAGGAACAGCTGAGTAGTGATGAGGAAGATGATGCGGTATCTGTTACAGACCTACAAGACACTCTGAAAGTATGTGCTGAATACTTACTTGGCTCACGTGTCTGGGCAGTTGCAGGTTAATATTGTTTTGCATTGAAATACTGCAATATACCTTTGACTAAAAGTGATGATTCCTCCCATGGATGCATAAATGCTGCCTGTGTTTGCATTGCTTGCTGTCATGTATTCCTGCTCAGACTGTGTGGCTAAAATTACATTTATTGTAGCTACAGGCCTGTGATTTCACTTTTGGCAGCACTGCTATAAGATAGAAAGCTGCTTGAAAGTTTCAGCCAGGAGAGGGAGCCTTGTGTACTGTAATTGTTATCCTCCAGTCTCGATGTCACCAAAACTAACCCACATCAGGCTCTGCCTCTACAGAACAGGCAATGAGGTATTATAGAAATGATCATTTATCACCTCAGATCGTATCAGATGCATTGTACAATACCCTCAGTGGAAATGAGTAGTCTTTGGTAATTCTAGCATTCAGCCTGTGATTCTTGCTAAAACCTTCTATTTTAAGGGAAAGTTGATGCTGCAGTGCAAAAATCTTCATGTGGCTAAATTCCAAGCAGCTTGTACCATTCCTTTTAGTACAAGAATTTAAAGTAGCTCACAGCAGAGCTGGGAGGATAACTGGCACTGGCAGTCCCCAGCAACCAACAGAAGGTGGTATTATTTCATAGATAACTCTGCACTTGAAGCACAGAAGACCAACTGCATCCTGGGCCACATCAAAAGCAGATGTACAAGGGAGTAGGGCAAGGGAGGTGATTCTGTCCCCCTCTTCTGCCTTCATGAGACCCCACCTCAAGTGCTGCATCCAGCTCTGGGTCCTCAGCACAAGAAAGATGTGAACGTGTTGGAGCAGGTCCAGAGGAGGGCCACAGAGGTGGTCACTGGGAATGAATGAACACCTCTCCTTTGAAGACAGGCTGAGAGAGCTGGAGAAGCAATGGCTTCAGGAAGACCTCACTGTGGCCTTCCAATTCTTAAAGGTGGCTTATAAAACAGAGAGGGAGTGACTTTTTACACAGGCCAGCTGTGTAATAGTGATTGCACACTAGATGCAGTTGTGATAGGGTAAGTGGGAAGAGGAGAGATTTTGTTTAGATATTGGAAAGAAATTCTTTACTCAGAGGGTGGTGAGGCACTGAAACAACTTGCCCAGAGATGTTGTGGATGCCCTATTCCTGGAAGGGTTCAAGGCCACGTTGGATGGGGCTCTGAGCAACCTGGGCTAGTGGAAGGTGTGGTTGGCCAGGGGCTGCAACTAGATGATCTTTAAGGTCCCTTCCAACCCAAGCCATTCTATGGTTTCATGATAACTCAGTGTTTGAATGCAGGCTTAAAATATGATCTTGGGGTGGGTTTCTTCATGTCGCTATACTTGCCAGTTATCAATTAACCTATGAATGTTCTTATTTTGTCCTTAAGTTTCTCAAAGACCAAGCACTTGCTCTTCCTGGATTTTTAAGCTGCTCAATATAGAATGAGGGAAAGAGCAAAGTAGTACTTTTGACAAAGCTTTGGGGGTTAATTTGCTATGTTAAATTAAACAAAATCTAGCCAGTGATAAAATGTTCATAAATACTCTGTTTGCTTGTGTGTCTTTAAAGGTAGTTTAAGTAATTTGTTTTAGTTTTAATATATCAGTCTCTGGGGTGGGAATCTTTGTTAAGATTTAATGTTGTCCAAATTTGTAAATTTCACTATGATAAAAAAAAAGTAAACATACACTTTCCTTAGAACAAGGCACTTCTGAACTAGCTATCCTTGTTGTCTTTCAGAAAGCACAAGCATGCCAACAAAGACTCAGTAAAGAGGTATCAGACTTCCTTGCAATGGTTAAATCTTTGGATGCTGCAAAAGGTAAAGCTTACTAATTTAAAATGTAGTTTTTTACCAAGAAACTAATTTTTTCTTTTTAACAGGATGCTTTTATTTCCCTGAAATCAAATTTTCAGGATCTTGAAAATAGAGGACAATTTTCCCCATGGAAAAAGATTCAAATAAAGTAGCATTATACTAATTGCTAACAATTAAGATTTCAGATTTGGAGAAACAACTAAGAAGTGTGCTGATTGAAAGAAATTTTATTAGCAGCTGTAAATGCAATGAAACTGCATCTAGCTATAGTCCTTATTGAGTATCATACAAATATAACACAGGGGTCCACTTTCAAGGATTTTTTTTTTTTTTTAAATCTCTAGTTGGTAGCTTATTGTAGTGCATAAGTGTCTCTTCACAGGTACAAAGAGCAGTGAAATCACTAAACTATACAGAGAACTGGAGGCATGGTACAATGGGACATATTCCACAGATTTTGCCGTGACTTTGATGCCTGATTTGAACTTCTCAGGTTCTATTTCAAATTACAATTCTTAATGTGTACCTGGATTTTTGCAGCATAACTGCTAAAATATGTCACAGGCATCAAGATGCTAGAGATTTGTACTTGTTTTATCAAATGCCTTAAACATGAACAGAAGCTGTTCATGTATTGTATGCACAAAGGAGTTCTGTAAGAGCGTCTAACTGTTGGTCCTTTGGGCCTGAATGCTAGTTATATATTGTGGCTAAAATTATGAAGCTCAGATTAGAGAACAAGTTGTTTGTCTATACTGATCCCTAGTCTGTTGTAGAATACTAGTTTTGAGGGAAAAAAAAGTTCTTCTTTCATCCCTGTGCGTTTCTAAAAGGAGGCTAAAATACAGCTTTTTCTCCACATGCTACTGGGGTGATGTTACCCTGTCTTTTTCATAAACTGAATTACTACCAAATTTTTATTTTACAAGGAAGAGGGACATTTCATAATGTATATGAGTGTCTTATTGTGAATCTTTTGTAATTACTTTTACAGTAAAACTGAATTTTTCACAAAAAACCTCAGTTTGAAAATTAGTATAAGGTGGATAAATTCCCTTTGGTAGCTATAGAGACAGTTTCCCTGACTCCAAAGTGCTGACCTGAAGAACCAGTGAGCTTCTTTCTTAAACAAGAAAAACATTTTTTAAAAGGAAATGCACAACTTAAACAACCAATGCCCATAGTAAAGCAAAAGCAGATACTATCTCAGTCCTAGAAACTGCTAGTCTTGGCCAATAGCAGTAATAAGTTCCTGTTTTCCTTCCAATAAATGTTTGTAACTTGCAAGATCAGTGAACTCTTTCTGGGTTCATGTGTAACTTCTATAGGTCGTAATAGACAACTGCTCTAGTTCTCCCTTTGCTGTGATGTTTTTAAAGTATTTGAATCCTCTGGCTCCGGAAGAATATAAATTTCTGAGTTAGAAACCCTTCTGTGTGGAGTTTTCCCTAAAAATATTTGAGTAATATAAAAATGGCTATGTTGCCACCTGGTATTTTAAATTCTCTCCCTAACTGTTCCAACAGGCTATTCTGAGTCCAGTTATCTTTGAGACTTAGGCATCTTGTACATTACAAATAAAGATGCACTCAGTGCACTGCCCCTCCTTCTCGAGGCTGTTCTTAGTAGCTGCTGTAGGAGTCAGTTTGAATCAGTGGTGAGCTCTGGTATCAGAGACCACAATTAGTGTGTGGATGTGTACTGTATCTTGTCCTTCATAAGCAGTATAAGTTCAAAAATAAATTCAGATACTGTCACTGATGGACCTCTTAATCTTCAGTGGTGTGACATCAGCTTGAAGCACCTGTGTTACTAAATGGTGTCAACTGATCCTGGAGTCTGCAGGCAGTGAATGTTGCAATTATTTTAATTGCAACAACTTTGCTTCCTGAGAAAATGGCTTACTTGATTTTTGAGGAATTGCTGCACATCACGAAACTTCACAGACTGACTGAAATAATTTCTACCAGCTGATTGAGTTATCATCATTTCCTGCTGGTTCTAGACATGCTGTCCCTTCTGTAAATGGTAACAGAAGTCAGGATATGAGGTGACAAGCTGTACTACTTACACATAAGATGAGTCCATGAAAATAAGATCTTCCCCTTTAATTGTTCAGTGTGCTTGTGGTCACAACTCTGTTTTTTTCAAACCTAAATTTACAGCTGCAATGAGCACTGTGATAAGCTCTTTGTCTTCTATATAATACATGGCAAAAGGCAAAAAATATCTACATTTTACACTTTTATTTATATTGAACCAGTACAGAATTCTTTTTATTTAAGTTCTGTCACCTGAAGCTTTAAAATCTAGAAAGTGGTTAAAATAAGATTGTTGCTAGTCCCTTTTCCAGTATCCTGCTGCCATGGCTTACTGCCTCTTCTTTGTAAACCTTGCTGAAAGAGAAACTCGATCTATTCATGTGCTTCTTATACCAGTACTGGAAAGGAGGCAAAAAAAAACCCTCCCACAGATCTTGCAATGCACCAGCCTTCCTGTAGCATGTGAATGTTATGCCTGTATTACTTAGAGGAAAAAATAATTAAAAGAACCCTGTAGTTTGCACTGTCCTTCTAACATTACTAGTATTTTTGTGCTTTCAGGAATATCTTCTCCCCTCCTGCAGAAAGTTGATGTGGTCTCTGAAGTATCCCAGGAAACATGTGAGGCTCTGGCTGAGTGCCTCAGCCTATTCACAAAGCAAGAAGGGGTATGTATGCTGTGTGGGTCTATAAAGGGTTGAACAACTTAGCATATCTGGCTAGTTCCCTGCTTACCTGTTACAAAAATAAATACACAAACCCATACAACTTCATGTTGCTGGTAAGCTGTCCTTTTGCATACTGAGTGGGACGAAAATTCATTCTTCCAGAGAAAGAGTAGGTATATGCCTTGGCAAAAGGATGTCTTAGTATTTGGGTGTTCTGAAAAGACATTTTAGTTACAAGCTACTGCTTGCAATGTTAAAACCGAATGCTTGAATTCAATAAAGCTGTTGCCTTGCAGATTTGAAGGTCAAAATATTGAGAAAATAATTTTTCAGATTTTTTTTTATTTTTACTAGCTAACTGAAATGTTGAGCAATATTGCTTCTGAATTTGTTTTTCAGACCATGTGCTTAGTGGGTGGGCAAATGCTATTTGTTGAACTTCTGGCTTTCCCAGTAACAAATATCTTGTATAGTGTTAAACATAATGCGAACACTTCAATTTAGGAATATATGTCAAATTCACTAGCTCCTGTAGTAGGAGAGCTGGTATTTTTCTTCCTTCTTGAAGATGCCCTAGTTCCATTGAATAAACTTGTCTTCCTATACTGTGGTAACTATAATCCCTGGTTTAGGCTCTTACGCCACTGTCATCAGTAAGCTGTATTTCAAAATGAGGTTTGTGTTGGTGCTGTTAGTCTTCCAGTTATTTAACAGTGAGCTACAAACACTGGCTCCATTGTCTAGGTTTGGGTTTTTTTCATTCCTTTCCAAGTCCTTTGTGTCTAGTCACGAGTCTTTTAGACTTACTTAAGTTCTAGCAGAGTGGAACAAGCATTGCTTTTTTTTTTTTTTATATTTAATTTTTTCCTTGAGAAAGTCTGGTATTAAAGTTGCCAGCTTCATTTGTGGATGAGGGGGAAATTGTTACAACAGTGGGTGTATAGTGTTAGTTAGTATTCCTTAATTGTGTTGGCATCTTGCTTCAAGCCAGACTAAAATAGCTTTCCAGAGTGGAGTATGGCAGAACATATGGTGAAATTGTAATTTCACCTTACTTGAACTTGAATAGTCTCAGTAGGTGTAATAGAGGCCTTATTTTAATCTGGAAGCACATAGATTTGGGCATAGAGGGATAGGCTGAGATGTGAACTTGATTTTCCACCATAGCTAGTGAAATCAGTTGGTCATGACAGGGAGAAGGTGTGATCCTGGAGAGTTTTTTGTCTTGGTATTTTTAAACTTCAAACTATTGAGTTCAGGAGTATAGTGCAGGCTTTTAAAGATGCCATAATCTCTTCCTAAGACTTGCAGCTTTCCAAGAAGCTACATTCATTGATCATTACTGTTCTTAAACCCATAGCATTTAGCTTTGTTTTCCTTTGTAAGTTAGGGCCCTGTTCTTTGCTGTTCAGCGTTGATTTTTAGACTGTTGTTTTGTTGGCATTTGAAAAGCAATATATATAACCTTGCAACTGTATTGTGCATGTCCCATGAAATCTGGTTATCTCTAGAATTAACTTTTTCTCAAGCCTGGTGCTTTTTTATCCTGTCCTTTAACGAGAGTTCTTTTTCCCTCTAATTTAAATTGTCAGCATATCAGAAGTTACTGCTTGACTAATGAGGAGAGGCTCCTCACTTCAGTAACGATAACCACAGTGAACGCACTTTTGGCTCTCTAGAGAAAACTTTATTTAGTGTTACTTATCACCGTGCTTTGGCTATTGTAGCATAATCGCGCAGTCCGCAGAAGAAACTGCTAACGCAGCGCTTAAACAGACAGCTTCAGCCGTCTTCCACTTGCGCTAGGAATGGTGCAGGAGCGTGATCTCCGATCGCTCTGTCTGTCCGCGGGTGCGGCCGTGCGGGGCTCAGGGTGCGCGCTGGGGCGGGGACGCTCCCGG
>VXBI01003132.1:491798-528691 GCA_013397375.1 Toxostoma redivivum
TTTTTTTGAGTCAAGAACCATGGTGAGAGAAAGGATAGAGAGAACAAAACTACTCTCATCTTTCCTGGAAATACTCAGTGTAATTGGTCAGAGTATCAGCCTCCAGGCCTTGTGCAGTGCTATAGTAGCAGAAAAGCATTTGCAGGAACTTGTTGGGTTTGACCTGATAGACATAAACTAATGGGACATCCATAAACAAGGCTTTTATTGTGATGAGGAAAAATCTTGAGTTGTCAAGATCATAGTAGGTAATGTGGTAATCCATGTATGTCAGTAGTTTATACCTTTCTGGAAATGCCAAGATTATTAATTGAGGATGTCTCTTATGCTATGCCTCCAAATTGGATTGTGTGTTTTTCCAGTGAAACACTTTGCTGCAAGGTCAGACAAATCAAATTGAGGTTAAAATGAGCTGGCTGAGCCTTTCAGACTCAGAAGGAAACCTTAGACAGCAGGCATCTGTGCCTATGGGTAGCAGAAATCTAGTTTTGTTTGACCTGTATCTCGTCCACCTCTGAAGTGACATTTTGTGCTAAGGCCTAAACCCTAATTTCACAGAAGAACAAAATGGAAATGGTTGAGGTTGGAAGGGACCTCTGGAGGTCCTCTGGTCCACCTCCCCTGCTCAGTCAAGGCCACCTGGAGCTGGTTGCTTGGGACCATGTCCAGATGGCTGTTGAGTATCTCCAAGAATAAAGGCACTCTAACATCTGCAGGCAGCCTGTGTCAGTGTTCTGTCCCCACCACAGTAAAAAAAATATTTCTTGACAGTCAGAGGGGATTTCCTGCCTTTCAGCTTGTGCCCATTCTGTCCTGTCCTGCCACTGGGCACTATTGAGAAGAGCCAGGCTCCAGTTGTCTTTGCATCCTCCCTTCAGGTATTTCTATAGATGAGATTTGCCCTGAGCCCTCTCTTGTCTAGTTTGAACAATCCTTAGACATACAAATACTTAAGGGGCAGTCCAGTACAGTAGTGTTAGAAAATTTCAAGGAACCATGTGTCAAAGATCAGCTGATAATATAAGATCAGTGCTTTCCTACTGTTGTCTTTGTTCACGTATGCAGTTTATTGAATCTAAAAAATGATGTGTCATTCTAGACTGTCAGATTCTGTTTCAGCTTGGGGTGGGGAGAACTTAGTACTTTCATCAAAACAAGTTCTCTTTGAGCATCCAGTGAGTTTTATTGGAGAAGTTTGTAAAAGAGCTTCTTAGAAGTTTAATCTGGGATCTATTCTTCCCCTGAACAGTAGTTGCTACTGGATTGCTTATAGGGCAGTAGTAAATACACAACTTAACAGTAAATAGCTTTACTGCAATGTTCTCGAGAAAAGTTCTAAAAACCCAAACAAACACAACAATAGAAAGTCCCTATCACATAAGGGCAAAAGTATTTGAAATCATTCATAAGGAGAAAAGACCTGTTCCACTAAATGAGAACATTTGGATTATCTAGTTCTGCAGTGAATTTCCATACTCTAGAGCATATTTATCTGTCTGCTCTAACTGCTGGACAAATATCTGTGTGACATACTCTAATTTCAGGGAATGTCTTACCCAGGGCCTGGCTGAAGTCTGCTGGCTGTTGCCTGCTTAAGAGTAAGGACAAAAACAGTGTCTCAGAAAAATCATCCCTAAGAAGGGGCAGTCTTCTAAATGCTCCAAGTCCTTCTAAAATCTGAAGTAAAAGTGGGATTTTTGCATCTGTATCAGTCTTTGAAGAATCGGTCTTCTTATTCTTTAATATTGGAAATGTGGGAAGAACATCTGGGCTATAGAAGAAACAGCAAAGAATACTTTCCAAGGTGGATTTTATTTGGAGATAAGAACTCCAGCATTGCATTGTAAAACTCCCTGTTGATTTCTGGCCTATGTAACTTTTTTCACTTCTATTTGGTTAGTGTCCAAAATTAAATAACTAGCAAGTTAGACATCTGAGTTTTTCAGAAATGCAGAACAACTGTACAAGCATGTATGTTTGTTTTGGAATTTCTTTTTGAAATAGTCTGTCAGTTAGACATCATGAATAATAAATAATTAACAAGATTCTCAATGCAGAATTTGTAGAGCAGACAGCCAACTTCAGAAGTGTTAATTTTTTTAATAGGAAGCTGTTTTCACTCTGAGTCAACAACCGAGTCCAGCAGCACTAGTAAGCCAGTAAGAGCCAACAAAAATATGGCAAAAACATTACATTTGCTTCAAAAGAGAAAACATTACATGTGTTTGCCGTAATCCAGTTTGGAAGAAGTGTGGGGGAGAGATTACAAAGGGCTTGATCAAAGTAATCAGTGGTGTATACAGAAGAATACTTAAGGGAAGTAGTTAGATCAAAACTGCCTTAAGATCTATTTTCAAAACAGTCTGTAAGAATAAAAAGAAAATACTTCCTGTATACATTCTTAAGAACGCTTACATCTTAAAATCTGGTCTCTCTGTGAGACTAGCAAACTTCAAAGATGTCCAGTCCCTCAAAGGGAGAAGACAAAAAATTGTCCCTACCGGATCTGAAAGCATGCAGCAGTATGCTCTTCTGGTTCTGTTGGCATCAGTATAATGGATCAGCTTCAATGAGGCCTTTAGTTTGAGGAAAGTTACTTGTGGAATATGCCTCTGAGAACATAAATGTTTAATCTCACAGGAGCAGTGAAATATCCTTGGGGTGTAGTTTTTCTCCGGTAATCTTGCAGCTCTGCAACTCAAAATGTACTTCCCAAATGTGTGCACCACTGCAGATGTCATTGAGTCCAGCTTGTTTTGGCATTAGTATTGGCAAAAGTGAATAGCAGCCATATTTAATTTCATCATTACTCAGAATAGAAACAATACTTCACAGAAAATCACAAAATCAGAAGGCTTTTTCTTTGAAGTCCTGATATTTGACTAATCAGCATTATAGTACTGGAGCATAAGGAGGGACAGAATGGGCTCTGGAGACTGGCAACTTCTGCAACTCTCAAACCTAAGTAGACCTTATGACATTTATCAAATTACAGTTTAAGTAAAATGTGAAAAACAAATACATTTGAGAGGAAAACTTGGAATTGCCATTGAGTCTCACTTTAGAACCAAACCAGTAAGACCTTTTTAAAGTCTTGACTGTGCAGAAACACTTTGAAGAAAGCAGTTTCTCTGATAGAAAAGCTTAAATACAAGATTTTAAGCCAAAACCAGCCTTCTAATCTGCAGTCAGCGATTAGTCTTTGCAGTTTGCTCATGTGCTCTTAGACAGGTTCCTGGCTGGGAACTGCAACATTCTCCACTGGTTAAAATTGCAGTGCTTCAGCAGCCTCTGAATAAACAGACTTTGACATAGCCAAATGTGGAAACAGGAGGGGAAGGAAGGCAGCAAGGTCCATGTTGAGGAGGAAGTGTTAGTGTCTTAGGAGGGAAAGGTGGGAGGCAAAAAGTCCTTGTCCCTAGCATGTGGCTAGTTCAGAAACTGTTATTCCCAGTAGTCTTGAATGATGAATTTTTATATTAAACATGCACACTGGGAGAAGGGTGTGCTGCGTGCTCTCAGCATCTCCAGCTTTTCTCTTGAATAACAGTTCTCTTACAGCCTAAATGTCTGCCTGAGTTGACATGATCCTGCCAAAGTAAGAGTTCCTTCTGTGTGGATGATAGCTTGGCTCTTGCTTCTACTAGTGCTTCTGCTGTATTTTTCTAAGTTTTATGATCATACCTGATCCTTTCCTTCATAACCAGAATTTAATTATATTAATAGATGAAATGTAGGGAAATACTACAACTTTGTGCTCAGAAGAATGAATTATAGCCATTCCAAATCAGCCCTGCTAAACTTGTCCTCTTGAACTTTGATGTGACTATTCATAGTTGACTAACAATGAGCTCTTGTGTTCATCTGGGGAATGACTGAGGCAGTCGTATGACTTGTTCTACAAAGTCTTTGCTTTCTTCTATAGACTTTGGGGTTGGGATGTAAAAGAACAGATTACCAGGACTTTAAGTTGGTATGTATGAGGTTTGGTTGTGTGTATGTGGGTCTTTCAGCTTTTGTACTAGAAGAAACTGTATTGGTGTTGTTTTCTGTACATGGGTCTGAAAGAAAGCCAGCTCTTACGTTTGCCTTCCAAGTGTGTTTTCTCTTTTGAAAATAACGATCTCGGTAAGATGTAGTACTCTGATGCCATAGAGTCAGCTGGCTGGACTGTGGAGATGAAGACTGATGCTGTCTTGTGATACAGTAAATAAGCCTTTGCCTATCACCAGTGAGCTCAGCTTACCTCCTTGACTAAGTGATCACATCTTGTTTTTCTTTTCAGTAGTTGCAGTACCAGTGGTTCAAGTCCCTTTCACTTTCTAACTATGCTGGATTTAGGTCTGATAGATCACTGAAGCCGGGTAAGTGACAGGCTTATGGCACAGAGAGAGGGAAAACCTGAGCAAGAAGCAAAGGCTGAAGTAAAGCATGACCTATTTTGGATCAGTCCTCTGTTCCCTGGGATGAGCCAAGGCTGTGATGACGTTTACAGGACCTAGTTTAATCGAGTAAATGAAGAGTTAGGATGCAAGACGTTAACATATGTTTACATAGCAGACATTTGTCACAAGTCCCCTGTGCTTGATGGTGCTGGGGAGTAGTGAGTCAGCAGGAGGTTCTTAGTAGAAGGGTCTGTTATAAACAGATCAGAACTCTGAAAGTTTTGTGTAAAATATTTACATGCCTTAGGAATCTGGGGATGTGTTCATGAAATTGATTGCATCCGTTTGGGAACAATTCGTTGTTAACAATTTGTTGTTGCTTTAATGTGAGCTGTCACACTTGCAGTTTTTTGATGTGCCATAGGAGTATTTGTAAATCACTCATTCCTTTATCTAGTGCCTGAAATACCTGAGGTAAACTTGCAAAGAAACATTCTGAAACTAGAACTGTTCCTGCTTTTTGAGGGCAGAAAGTTAAGAGAAAAGCAGGATTATGCATATACATATCATATACTAATGTTTGCTTAGTGGGAGTTAAGTCCCATGAGTAGAAGTAAAAATCAATCCTTTTCTAAAATTTGTTTTCTTTCTGGGAAGCATCCTGTATTGAAGTTCAAGTATGGTTAAAACTATGAGAGCTTTCAGAGTAAGTTCTCTTTGAGAGCAACTGGTTTCAGTTTCCACTTTAGTAGCAGCTTAAGCAGCAATTTGGTACTATTCCAGTACCAGTAACAGAAAGTCTTAACAGTACTTTTCATAGAAGTCTATCCTGTAGAACTAGTGCTGCAGTTAGCATGCTTTGAAGTTGGATATTATTAGCAAAATATATAGAACTGTTCTGTTTCTAAACAGATACACCTCAAGGAAAATACTCAGTCTTTACATTTCTTCCTTTGTTCAAGACACAGAGACAGGCCTGGCTCTTTGTAAAACTTTTTAGTTCTCATTCTGCATTAACGGATTTACTCAGCACTAGTTCAAACTGGACATCACAAAGGACTGGCTTATCAAGAAGGCACTAGCAATAGGGACTGTATTGTACTAACAGCAAAATTGCAACTATATGAGGTTGTTAGAATATACAAACTGCATAATATCTAACTCTGCATCAAGGTTGTGGTTTCCACTCTTTCTCTCAGATTTTTTGGTAGAAGTTTTCATTTGGTATGAAAATCACAGAAGAAGGGACAGAGATCTCACTTTGGATTCCCGGTGCTTTCTGTGATGGGTTTTCTGTAGTGTAATGTATTACAATGCAGTGCTTTATAAGTTCTGAATTCAGGATGGTATGTCCTGTTGGAGTAGCTGACCCTGGAAACTGTCAGCTTCATATGAATAGATGTAGTGTGAAACAAATGGCAGGTTTCCTTTACTTTATTACAGAAAGCATCAGGAGATGTTCACACAAAAATGCTAGTTCTACTATAGCGGTGTTTTTCTAATTCCTTGGTTATGTGTTAATTTCCATCCAGATGTTAGACTAGCCTCTACCTTCCTACTGAAAATTTGCATCTCATTTCTGTGTTTTGTGACAAATGTCCTATAAGAAATGGCATTTTTGAGAGGATGGAATTTCTGTGGCAGTTGGACAAAGCCATTTATTTTGGAAACCAAACCCTCCTTTCTGAGTTGTCAGAGATGGTGAGGCAGTGTCACAGGCAGCTCTCTCGTGCTCAGCTTACTGCAGAGCAGGGTTGGTACGCAGTGTTCTGACATTCCAGCAGAGTCTGCCTTCAGATCTCCTTGTGGTTTCTCTGTGAAAGAGGAGGTACTTCCTTTCAGCACAACTCTGAAGTCTCTGTTTTGGACAGTTGTTCCTTACACTGAAGTTGAGAGCTTGAAAATAAAATTCATCTAAATCACACTGCAGTGTCATGAAGTCGGTCCTTTCTCTCAGTCCAGGAGAAGTAGGATCTAAGGTATGCTGCCTTTTAATTTACCGTTCTAACGCTGAAAGCATGTAGCACTGCATATTATTGAGGTCTTTGTATTTGTTCTATGCCTTGCTCACTGTATGTTTGGTTTAGTGCTTATTTGCAGCTGCAATAGCATGTTGCTGAGGTGATCATTTATAAGCTGAGCATAGAGTGGTGTGATCCTTTCCTACCCCACAGAAGTGCCACTGTTGTTGCATTAATTTAAATTAAAGGCATCCAGCACCAAACAAAGCAAGTATTTTGTGTATTGTACTAAGATGTCTTCAGGATGGACAGAGAGGCCTTGGTTACAGGCTGTGCTGATATAGTTCAAGACTTCAGCCTTTAAAAAAGAAAAAAGGGGATTAAAAAAGAGAAAAATGAGTGGTTTGGTGCTTGCTACTGGTCTCCCACCTACCTAAGGAAGACTGAGGGTACAGAATGGAGTGGGACTGATGTTCGTTATACACAGATAAGCTTTTTGATATTTTGGAATAGACATGTGAAGTTTCTGCCAGTAGTACACAATGTAGAAGTTAACTTTTAAACTGTGCTCTTGTGCTTAGCAGGATTTCAGATAACATGGAAAGGCAATAGGAGTATCTGCAAATAGTTTGTTACTTTCCTTTAACAAAAGAAAGAGAAGTCTGATTGCTAAAATAACTCACTTCTACTATTTAAATTCACAACGTGGTGTTCACAGCACCTAATGGTACAGTAGCATTTACAGGAATGTTACAGGAAGCTGTTGGAAGCAGATTTCCATTCAGTTAAACCAAAAGTGAAAGTAGTTACCAGACTGTGGGTATCAAACATCTTCAGCTGGAGTACACTTTTAAAAGTGGATTGTTGCACTGACCTGGATACACTGACAGAGAACCACCAGGACTTCAGTCTGAGGTTATAGCTGTGTCTATAGCTGTAAGGATAATGATGGAGTGATTGTTTACTTCTGTGAGACAAGGGTAGATAGTTTCCATCAGAAATAGTAAATCTGAAGTTTGACTGTAATACCATTGTCTTTAGAGATGGAAGCAAGACCAGTCTAAAGTGTCATTGTCTAACGGTGTGAGCACAAGCCCAGCTTTATTGATCGCTATTTGCTGGTGTGCAGAACAGCTCCTGACAAGGATAAGGTAGGAGGCCTGGACAGCTGGGCATTGGGAAGTCAACTGGCCTCATGCTGGGTTCAGTTGAGTACTCAGTTCCACTTTCTGTGTAAAGCTCAGAGGAAAGCTCATAATGCTGCTGATGGCAGTGGCATTGTGGGCACCAGTGACAGGGATCACATAGGTGGCAGTCATTCCATAGCTGGAAGATGAGGAGCTGAACCCAGTACAATTTGCCATCTGTCTCTTTCTCAGCTCAGGCACCACCATGAAAGGTACAGAAACCCTGGCTGTATTACAAGCTGTGCCTTACTCCAGCTGTCAATGAAATGATTCTTCCAATAATTCCTCATGCTCAGACTGGATTTCCAGAACTGTGTGTACACAAGAATCTGCATCATTTTGGTGTGGTATTTACTACATTACATAAATATTTGTGTCAGTTCATAAAATGATTTAGTATTCAGCTGATGCAACTTCACAAAATCAGGTGATACTTCGCTGAAAAATACTGGTCTCTCTGCATCCAGTTTAATAGATTGAAATGCTTCTCAACTTTGTTATTTCATGCTCTTCTTCCTGCTTATTACATGAATCCTACACTTTTTGTGTTAACAACAAATTTTAAGACTAGTCTGGAAGTTCCTTCTGTAATCTTGCAGATGTTTTTGTGTTGGGACACTGAAGAAAGACACAATGGGAAAGAAATATCTTTTGCAGAAGGGATACAGCTGAAGTGCCATCTCCAAAAATGGTGGTGAAGTAGCAAGATAGATGGACTAATTCACTTCAGAATCTTGTTCATTGATCATGAATGAACAGGACCATGTCTTGTGAAAGAGAAATAAAGCATGGCAAAATTATGGATAATATGCTGCTTACATTTTGGGAAAACCTATCACAGTTGGTCAATTACATTGTTCAGTAAACTTATGCTCTGAAAGCAGCACCAATCTGCCTGCAGTATTTCATGTTAAACTGGGAAGAGAGTGTGTGATTCTGAGAAAACAAAACAACAACATCCTCCCTTTACATTCAGTTTACTGCAAGTAGGTTTTAGGAGGTGGACCTCATCACCTTGACTTTTATTACTCATAATGGAGGTATCTCTTAAAGCTGCTTTGTGTTTAAAAAACTCCTGCTTACTTCAAGGAAGGTTATGTTTACTGTATTGTTGAGTATATCAGGCTTATTCCAGCTTTCTCTCTCTCAGCATTGCTTCTCTACAGGCAAAATCAATCAAATAAAGGTAGTAGAACCATTTTAAAAATCCTTTTTCATTCTCCTGTTGTCACAGTGAAACTGTTTTGGTGCTTGAGGATATGGTGTTGTTGTAGTGTTTCCTGACAGCAGCCCTCAAGAAATGACTAGTGTAGAGGTAGACTGTAGAGATTGTCGGGCAATGTGTCCTTCCCATAAGCTCCATACTGTTGACAGAAATGTTACCATTTTTCATTTCAAGCCCCCAAATATCGATTAAGGTTGCTTTAAAACCACTTTATTCAGTTATGAATGAACATCCCAACAGTTTCAAGCAACAAACTTAAGTAGATTTTCTTCATTCCTTAGCTTCTGGCTAGCATTGCGCTGCTTATGGAGCAGATGAAAAGTTTTGGGTTTTTGTTACCTACTGATGTATAATTGCTGTATTAGTAAGTGTCTGGCAACTAGGAGGCCTAGGAGTACACAGGAAAGTGAACCTTACTGTAAAACTGGAACTTGTTTTTACAAGAAGGGAATTTCTTTGTAGTATACCTTCTGCTATTCTGAATAGCTCTACATTATGATAGGACAGAGGAGCCTTAAAGTCAAGAAAATACTTTTTTGGGGTGGACGTGATTATAGGCCTGTATGTGTTGTTTCTTTAGTCACACAGCTGTGACTAAAGGATGTTGAAAAGGTCTATCTGGATTTTTAGATTGTTTTGATTTCCTTTCAATTTGCTGTAAGTTTTAGATAAAGATTTAAATTGTTCAAATCACTTATCCAACAAAAGTATTAGAGCATAATGACATCTAATTCAATCCTGCAAAAACAATGTTTTTGCAAGTAGCATTTTCATAACTGGTTTTACTTTGCTGTTTAATAAGAATGAGAAATACCATTTTATTTTCAGTCCTCTATCCTCCCTGTATCAGGAGAATAAAATACTGATGCTGTTTCTCTAAGTGGGTGGTTCCGTAACTATTTGACAGCATACCAAATGTATTTAGCAGAAACTGCCTAATAACAGATCTTTTGCAGTGGCATGTCTGATTTGTATGAAACATTGCAGTAATTGGCTTCATTGGTACTGTCAGAGTGAACTTTAAATGAAAGTGACAGTAACTAGTCCAGACTTTTTTCATTTTGTTCAGAGTAAAACTATTAGACAGTAAGTGACTTACTGTTTTTTCTGCTTTCAATTAGCAACCCAATTTTATACTCTTTTAATTATCATTTAATTGGATTCCCCCTTACACTCAGAGCCTGGCAGCCAAAACAGCTGATTTAGTATTTGGCACAATTGAGGGGGTGAAAATTTCTTCTATAAATCTTTCTCTAGAGGATATGTTTCCACCAGCATAGAAGCTCTTTTCTGGAAGTGGCAAATCTCTTTTAATATCTCCTTACTAGCCTCTTTTGTGCCCAGCTCTGAATCCACTGTTTGGGAAGTGGTTATAACTGAGGGGGCTGAAGCCTCCACAGTAAAGCTTTAATGTAAACTGTAACCAGAGAGGACATACGAACAGTTCTTAAATTAGATTCAAAAAGGTAATGTTGGTATATGTGTAAGTTGTCCCTGTAACTGTTCCAAGAGATTAATTGTCATGTCCTTGCATGTTCTTAGTGGAAGGGGAATTAGTGTTGTAAACTGACCTTTGAGAGTAAACTAGAGGAGGAGGCAGGGGTTGGGGATGCTTTTGAAAGGGGAGTGGAAGGGAGAAAGGGAAAGATTCTATGGTTTAGGGACTGAAGGAGAGCTAGCACACTGAAGCCTTGCTGGGCTGGGAGAAGTGGCCATTTCTGAACCTTCAGTTACAGCCCTCTCCCCTCTGCTGGCAGACAGAGGAGGCAGGGAAGCACCAGCAAAAAAAAAAAACAAAACAAAAAACAAAACAAAACAAAAAAAAACGGAAATAGGAAGGATATGCTGCTTTCTCATTACTAGTACTGAACTCAAAACATGGATAACATCATCTGCTCTGGAGCCCATTGCATGTGTGGGTTTTAAAAAAAGGTCCACCATCTGGTGGCTGGGCTTCTCTTTTTGTTAACTTCTGGCTCCTTGGTAAACTGTTCAAGGAGTTCAGCGGGAGGACTGTTTATATCAATGTTAAAGTCAGTTACCAGAGGAATCTCTTTTCTAACCTCCTTCTGTAATCTTCAGGGTTAAATGTTTTCAGCTCATAGTTCAGTTGCAGTTATTTGTAGCTAGCATTCACATTTGCTCTGTAATTCAATTTAGATGATGCTGCTTGGCCTAAATTGGAGCAGACTAGTAGAAGGAGCCTGGTGCTTGTAGAAACTGATCACTGACTCTAGTTAGGGTCATCCAAGTAGAGCTGTAAATGCTCCACCTCAGTTTTAAAGTTTATCAGTTATCTGGCTAGAATTCACTTATTGTGATTGATACTGTCAAGTTTACGTGTCAGATTTTTCAGCTATTAAAAATGCTGACTAACAACCTTATTGTCATCACACAAGTACTGTAATATTCTCATTAATCCATGTGGTTTCAGTTCCAGCTGTTTGCTAGTTATTTATTCATTAGAGTCTATTTTCTGAACAGCTTCCAGCTACACATTCTTCAGAGAGATGAGATTTTATTCATGCATGTATCTACTTATAGGTGAGGAATTTGAAACTGGAGCATGAGCAGGAGAAAAACAAGATCTTGTCAGAAGCATTAGAGACACTTGCTACTGAGCACCATGAACTAGAGCAGTCTCTGGTTAAGGGATCTCCACCTCTTAGCATCCTCAGTGAAGAGCAGTTCTATGATGCTGTTTCAGGTAAGTGGTGATGTCCAGAATGTGAGTGTGTAGATAGCATGTGTGTAGTGAATGCCTCGGGGGTGGGTGGGGTGGGGAAAGAAGGTGGGAGCAGTCTCGTTTCAAGTGAAATCTCTGCCTTTCTAATATGGACCTAATTTTACGAGTATGCTTGATGTGTTTTATGAGCAGGGCTCTAAAAATTTGCTGGAGTTCACCTGCAGAATTGTATTGCTTCACCTTAGCATGACCAAAGGTTAGAAAACCACAAGATAGAAATGAAAGGTCTCATTGCTTGGGAGTTACACCCTTTTTTTAAATAGCAAAACATAAGGCTCCTATTTTGGGAGAGGTAACTGTATCTTGTAGCCTTCTGACTTGCTTTGTCCATGGTGGTGTATGCTTTTTGCTTTGTTCTGTTGAAATCAGACAATAAAAATCCCTAGTTTTGGGGGATAATGGTGTTAAGAAAGGCTTGTTCTATTTCAATTTTGTATACCTGAAGTGTTAAACATGAAAGAAAATGGTGAATCAAAATCCTGCATGCATTTTTAAAATGTCTTTTCTTTGCCTATCTGTTTTTTAGTTTAGTATCTTTCATAATTTCATATGCAGAATGTGCCAATAGTGATTTTGGAAGATTCTGAACTACCTGAGATGATTACAACCCACATTTGTATAGAGAATCTGTACATAGTGCAGCTCTGTAGTACCTCTGGGTGATCCGGCAGCACACACCTGCCTGCAACTATGAAGGATCTGGAAAAGCTTGAGGGGGAACATAATCTAACTGCAGCAGACAATTGGGTTGTGATGGCAAACTTCACTAGCAAGTATGGGGTTACTTTTTCTGTGAACTGAACTGTCTGATGCTTCTGACAGATGAGAAAAGCAGTGTTCCCAGACTCCTTGATAGGTGTTCTGCAGTGAGAAACTTAAGCCGTGAAAAAACAGGCAAAGGAAGTCTATGCATAGGAACACAGTGAATCAACTTCATGAGGCAGACTTTGCTGTTTGGCACAGCAGCAAATTTATCAAGTCTTCAAGTAGAAGAGGAGACTGAGGAACACTAAAACAGGTTCTTCCTCTGGAACCAAAGGAACAACTCTGCTGAAAGGCCTCAGGCTCTTTTGATTGTCAACAAAGCAAAGAATAGTTCTTTATCCGATGCTGTTGGAATGTAGTCTCTCCAGCTGGGCTTGCTTTGTGCATATGAGAGAATATTAAGCTTTAAAGAGCTGCTAGTCGATACATCTCATAACTGACCTGATCTCTAAATACTGTTGAATGATGTTGTCAGAGGTGGTAGTTTTGTCCTTGCAAGCTACAAGCAAATCATATCAAGTGGATTTGTAAAATTGTGAAACTTGCTGAGTGCATATGTACAGAAACATACTTTAAAAAACCCAAACGTGATTTCTTTCTCCTTTGGGAGAAGTTACTTGACATAGTTCATCTTAATTGCATTTTAAATAATTTTCTGGGACAGACTTACTTTCTTGGCTGTCCATCAATTTAATCAGATTGGTGTTAGATTCTCTTCTCTAGGTTGTTCACATTTGCTTTGCAGAGATTAAGGTCCTTCCTGTCTCTGAAGGGGGCAGGGATGGGGAGGTGGCTAGAAAAAGGGAAATGTGATGTATTTTCCTGACTGCTGGAATACATGTTACCGCTTTCACTTTAAGCATAAAAGGAATTAGTTTTTTGTTGGTATGGTTTGAGGAGAGGGTTATTTTGTTTCTGGAAATCTAAATTGCTGCAACTGTCTGCAAAGCTTTTGCTTAAACTGATTTGCAAATAGCCATATTCATGAATTACCTTTCTAGGTTGTATAGGAGATTGAGCAAACACCAGTATATTTTAACAGGCTGATATAACAAGTTATAATGTCTGTCAGTGGAAAAATGCCACTACTTAGAGTATTTTTTCTATCAAGATGCCATCTTTTTCTGCTTGCAGTTCTATGAATTTTTAAATCCCTGCTGTAGGAGTGAGTTTAGAAGTGAGTGTTGCATAAGTAGGCTTGCTCTTTGAGCTGAGGAATTGTTAGTTTTGACTTGACAGGTTGAAAGAAGATGCCACTGCTGCTTTTTGTTTTGTTTTGTTTTTAAAAGAATTTTGTCTGTATAAAAGACATTTTTTGTTTACTCTCAACAGAAGTATCACTAATGGGAAAATTCAGATCAATTTTCAAGTAGGTTTTTGAGGAAGAGGTGTGTCAAAAAGGATGTATTCACTCTGCTGCAACTACTTGTCCCCATTTGCCATGCTCTGCTTCACATTGTAGAACAATCCAATTGCTCCTGAATGAAGATGAATCAGAAGTTCCTATTGGGCACTCAGTCCATGGCAGCAGAGCAAGCAGATCTGAAGAGAGCAGCACTAAAAAAGTATCTGGTTCAATTGTCAGGTCCTCAGCACCATCTGTTCCTCTTGCAGATCTGCTCCAGCCTGAGCCATGCTACCTGCTAGTGTTGGCATAGACTGAATTGTTCACTGTTAAAGTCTATAGTGTGTTGTTCTGTTTGTAGAAATTGTGGCCAGAGTTACAGAAATATGCTCTTCCTTTTCCAAAACTGGAGTGAGGAAAATGTTTGCAATGTGGTAAGATTACTTACTGAAGCTGGAATTTATTTTCGGAAGTTTCTTTTCATTTTATCTTTAAGTGATAGGCTGTTGTCAGTCCTTTTTGACTGTTGCAGTAATTCCTAAATCCCTGCAATGAGAGAGGAATTAAAGGAAGAACCTACAGAAAATGCAAGTTATTTGTCTTAACACTGGATACCATGTTTTGGTAAGAAGAGCAAAGTTAAGGGTGTTACTAATCTGAACTCTGATAGCCGTAGGTCAGTTAACAACGCTTCTCTGTGCGCTGATCCACTCATCATGGGAGTGGTGGAAATGTGTAATTAAACTCGATACCACATGGAGTGCTGCAGCTCTCACTTTCAGGATTGCGTGTTTAACATATGTCAAAGTCTTTTATGTTTAAAGAAGGGTGGGGCGGAACGGGTGGGCTGTGGGGAAGGGAAGAAGCACTGAACAAGTAGCAAAATTCTAAAAGACCAATGCCATCTCCTAGACAGCTGGAGAAGTTATTAGCTTTGATTAATACAGACCTGAGGAGCATATGAAAATGGAATAGGAATGCAGAGAACATCCACATTGCTGAAAAACGGCTAAGCAGGTCAAGAATTAAAGGGTAAAGGTACTTGATTTTTGCCTTTCAGATAAGGTTCCCTTCTCATACCAGATGGTGTGCCCAGTTTGGGAAGAGTTTAGATCTGCCTTTGTTTTAGTCTATTAAACAGGTTTTATCTGAGAGGTGGGGGGGTTTCTGCAAACAGGATTTTTGTGTGTGTTGAGAGGGTTATTGATGGCTTTGCATAGATGCAATCTTGCAATAAAAACAGTTATTTTGCTACAGGAATATTTAAGTACACTGAAGCTAACCTGTACAGCTTCTGCTGGTATCTACCACTTCTCGATGCTGTAAAATTTATAAATATATTTATAATATATACTTATAATATATACTTTATTTATAAAAACTCCCTTAAATGGTACAAGAAGCAGCAACTACATCCCTTGCTTTTGCTTGTTCCCTAGTTTGTCTCCAGTAATCAGATCACTTAAAAGTAAAAATGGTACGAAAAGCATAGAAACCTCTTGCCCTTCCTTCCATGTTTAGAGTAGTTTGTCAAGTGGCTTTTTTTAAACATGTACCAAAAATACTTCACAGCCTCTGTGAGAACACTTCTGCCTGTCACTTCTTGCCTTGAACAGAGTTAAAAGAATGAATTCATGCGTCTCAGAGGGATGGGAAACACCTGGTCAAAGTTGACACCCAACAGTGCCAGTGGTTAAACACTATATTTCTCGGGTTTATTTATTAATCAACATCATTGGCCAAACTTTTCTATCTGCATCTGAAGACTTACCAGTTGTTGCAATAGGAAATGAGGTCTCTTGAGTTACGTTTCTGTCATTGCTTCTGCTGTTTCCCAGTGCTCTCCCACACTTGCAAAATGTAGCTGGTGTTTGTACTGTTACTCTTCCAGGTTTCCTGAGCTGGAGAGCTTCCTAGTCAGCCTGGTCTTGTCTCAGAGATCACTTTAAAATTTTGGCTTCTAAACAGGGACTCTTATTCCTTCTCCACCCTCCCCAGCCCACAACCCCTTAAGTTCAATTAAAAAAAACCCCTCATTTTCTCCTAGTCATCTGTTTGACAGCTGCTCTGTAGAAACTTGTGAATATAAATCTTTTTTTGCAGTGACGGGGGAGTATGCAAATCCTAATTCAGAAAAGAGTTCGCTGCAAGTGCACAGGGAAAAGCTCGATTTGAGGTGCCTGTTCTGTGCTCACAATACTAGGCTTGTTCACTCTGACACCCTAACAAGCTCTCAAGGCTTGCTAAGGTCATTGGGTTAAAGGAGGTAGCTGAGGTTAAGGGTTTGGAGACTTTGATAGCAGGAGCTGTTGCAGATGTACTTTCTGTTTCTCAGGAAAATGTGTGAGGCTTCTCTAGGGAGCAATTTCTTAGAACAGTTGTGCTCCATTCTTCTACTGTTTCTTCTTGTATAGCATGGTAATCTTGCATTAGGTGAGGCACATTCCCTGAGGAATGCTGTCTGGTCAGTGTCTACAGCTCTGGAGAGTTTTGCAGGTGCAGAGCCCAGTCCAGCAGAATTGTCTCTTGGCACTATAAGGCCAGCACAAGGAGAACTGAATGTGTGTGGTATTTAAAAACCTTTGTTATACCCAGAAGCATATCCAAGAGTGACAGGCAGTTTTGATGAAGCTTATCTGCTCTTGCCTTTCTGCTCTGGAGTCTTGGGTCTGTTGCAGAAACTCAGATTGAAGGAATTTGCATGCTATGACTCTTGTCTGAAAGCAAGACTGTCCTGGATGGTACAGGAGAAGAAAGGACCCTACAGGAGCCAGACTTCCCTTTATGTTACTGGGTTGCTTTTCTTGTCATGATAACTGTTGATACTGTTGAGCAGCTCTTCCAAAAGAGAGGTGGAATACATACCTCGAGGGTCTTTATAGTTGTTTGTGTGGTCAGGAAGCTGAGGCCCAAGTTGTGTTATACTCCTAGAGTGTCTCTTCCTCTGCAGTATTTGGATATGCTGGAAAACTGTGTCTTCCTGGCTATCTGGGTTTAGGATCTCAAGACAAATCTGTATTTTATGTAACAAACTTCTTCCAAGTAAAAATGCTTTTCCTTACCCTACTTGTTAAATATAGTACCCACCAAACTAATGCTTTGATATGTTATATCATAACTTGGCACAGAACTAGACTGATAAATTCGGGGAAAATTGTGAGAAGATTCTCTGGAGTGCCAGTCCACTTCTTTAACATATCCTCAGCACCAGCTGGCAGTTCTTTTCATTCCCTAGCAACTGGCTTAATTTCAGTACTGTCTTGATGAGGATAGGCATGGATGTTTTAAATGGAAGATCTCCTTTATGCTTCTAGATCTCTCTCTAGAAAGTATTGAGACATTGTGACACAGCCCATCCATTTATCAGGATTCTGTCCTGTTCCTGACTCTTATGTAATCTGGATGTGGTAGAAAGTCCCCCTATCACTATATATATACAAAGCAATATACAATTTACATGTTCTGGAGAAGCTACTGGCATAGCTTTTTAAAGACAAAACAAGAAAGCACCTGGCAGTAGACAGCTGTGAGTGAGATATTCTTTTGGATGGGCTGCTAATTCAGCAGATTTTGATTACTGGTTTTGAATTAGAACGAGTGTGTGAGAGAATGACTAATTTTGCAATTATTTCTCTGAGGTTTTGCAGCCAAGAGCAACAGCATATGCTGGAAGCAGTACATGGCAGGAATAGTGTCTACTGGAGATTGGGTCTATGTTTTTCAGAAGCAGTGAGGCTTGCATTAAGTGTTTACCGTTCACTGTGGTACCTGGTTTCTGCTAAAGAATTTTTCAAATGAGATAGAAGTTGATGTCTTGAGTTGCTCCCTCACTTCCTGGAACTTGCAATTGGATAATCCTTTGTCAATCTTGTCAGGTTTGAAAGAGAATCTAATACAAAAATGCAGCCTTTGCCAGGAAATTTATACATTCTGATTTGAGGCAGCACTGTCTCTTCTCCAGAGCTAGACAAGCACTACCTGACCAAAATACTGGTTGGAAAGAAGGTGTTGTTGTTAATGTTTGGTTTAGTTTGAGATGTGATGTGGATTGTACTATTAACCTGCCTTCCACAGTACAAAGTTTATCTTATTGATTGGTGAGCTTATCACTTAGACGTTGCTGGGACCTACGTAGTTCGTGTTATCTATATGATACATCCTCCTGTTCTTTGATACTTGTTCAGTGAGTTGGGAAGTGAAGGCTGGTGAACAGCACTGAGAGTCTTAAGAAGTTAGACCTAACTGAAGAAGGAGTCAATACTCAAGGTACCTTGTTTGTTCAGTAGGGTACTGGCATCTGTATGGCACTGGCACTTGTCCTAAGCAAGGTCTAGTAGCTTTAATTTAAGAAATAGGCCAGATTTTGGCTCAAAATTGTATTGTGGTCTTGCTTATTGCTTATAAAATATTGCTTATTGTGCAATTTCTTTATGCCTAGATGCTGGGCTGCAGCAGTCTCTGGCAGTACTAGTTAGTTACCAAATGGATGCTGTCATCAGGACACAGTAGGCTACTTAGGTTTCAGTTTTTTACAAGGCGAGGAGATCTGTTAGTGACTGAAGTCTACACAGGCAGTAGATTCATTAACATGCACCTGCTCTTTTGCAGATTCAGAATCTGAAAAATCATTAAGTGGGTTTGAAACAACAGCAGCCTACTCGTTAGAGGACAGCATGGATTCAAAAGATGAAATAACTTCAGGCATGTCCGAAGAAAAGGTGTGTGGCAGTGGGGAGTCGCTGTCAAACGGAATCAAAAAACACAGGTAGGATGTTGTCCATTCTTAAAGTTCTATAATATGCATTAATGGTAAGAGACGACAGGAATCTCTAAAAAGCTAAAAGAAAACTTCTAAAACTTTGCTAGGGATGATTGACAAGTAATTGGTTGTGCTATGATTTTATAAAGACTGTTTTTCCAAGGCTGGTGTGCTCTTTCACATCTTGATGAACCAATCTAAATAAGTAAAAAACAAAATATAATGTGCTGTTTAAAAATGGACACACTTGGTTTTTATTAGATCTTGTTGAAATCTATGTGGATTTTAATTCCTTCATTTATCTTTAATGACCTATACCTCCTATTGCCTCTTTAATTTCGAGCTATTTGATCCTTCTGTTCGTATCAGGAAAGAATGAAAAATATTGCTAGCCTGGCATCAGAAACTCAAATGTGAACAAAGGGAGTCTTATTCTAAAAGTCTCATCCATGTTTTATGTGCTTATTTTGTGTTGTCAAATGATCCATTTTTGTTTGTTTCCTTGTCGATAAAGGAGGACAATAGGTCTGGAGTTAATGAGATGTAACAGACACCACTATTCTCCAGTTTCAGTGCAAGAGCAATATAACATTTGTGCTACGGATAAAGCCAGACTTCAGCATGTTTCAAAGAGACTATTCTGGAAGTGTTTTGGACATACAGGATGATGTTGGGGACACATTTCTGTAAAAACGGGAAAATAATATTTAATTTTACAGAAGGAAGCTAGATAGGTTTTAATTACTTGGTATCTTAAATAGTTAAATTGCAGTAACTGCTGAAGTGAGTTGGTAGCATCAGACCTGATGTTTCAAGGGTCAACCTGTGCATGTCTTCTACTAGACAAAGACTGCAGCAAATGAGGGCATGGGTGGAGTAATGGGTGTTTTGGGGAGATAACATAAAGCAGCTGACTAAGAGTGTTGCTTTGCTCTTGTGCTGTTAGCAAGATGGTATTTATGGCCTTGGCTAAGTGCCTTCCTAATGAGAGCAGGAAGTTCAGGAGTGGTGGAGGGAAGCAGTAGGTGGACATCTGAATTGCCTTCCCTGCCTTGGAAACATTGAGGAGAGAGGATGCAGTACTAATCAACATGAGAATGGTGGTGCATGTTGACTTGTATTGAGGAGCTTTGACAGGAATTTCTCTTCCATTTACTATAAAAAAGAAGTTACTTGGCAACTTCTTGTAATGCTGCACAGTGCTGTGAGAACTGCAGGGAGCAGCTGACTGGAGGAGCATTTCAAAGCTCCTGATTTTATAAAGAGTAATGAAAAGTAATAAACGAGTACATCTTCTCTGAGCTGCCTGTCTTCTAGTAGTAAAGAAAGCATAGGATGTTGGAGTAAAATGGGTGCATAAATCGGCAAATAATTTACTGCTAAAGAGAAGTGGAACCTTTTTTGAATCTGTTTTGCATTTAGATAAGAATGTATGGCCATATTTTTTGTGACTAAATGGCTATAGAATATATGGCTGTATTTTATGGGATTAAATGACTATAACAACATTATAGGTTGAGCTGTAATGTTAGACTTTTTTACCTGGCACTTTGGTGTCCCCAAATATATTGATGCAAACTGTTTTTCCACAGAAGCTCAAACAATTTAAACTTTACCTCCAGGAGAACCTTCTCAGGGGATGGGAGATGTTTGGTATTTTTAGCCTCTTTTCTGAGGCTGTTGGTAGTAGCCACATTTGGCCTGGTATAGCATGAGTTTCATGTGACTTCAGAACTGTTACATGCCTGGAGCTGCTGGCTAAAGTTTGTGCCTGTTTTGTCTGGGGGCTGGTTCTAACTACGTGCATGTGGTCAAGTAGCACTGTCTGTGATGCCATCTGTGTCCTTTTCAGAGCAAAAACTGCAGCCTCTTGATGCTATGCAAAGTGAGAGGTTCAAAATGTTTTCACATCACTTAATTCCATCCTTACACTCTCGAGTTTGCATATAGCTTTTCCTTTTTTAACTTCCATTTATGTTAACCACATGGAAACAAGTCACTTAGAAAATAGACCAGGTTAACTTATTTTGCTTAAAATCTTGATACCTTCAGATGAGTAGAGGATCTGTGCCTTTAGGCTGCACATGAGGTTACCCAACACTGTTCAGCCCACAGTTTAAATAAGATTATTTCCTGTCTTCATCTAGACAGCCTGAGCTCTAATCTGCACCTGAAATATTATTTGAGTAGTTGAGAGTTTTCCACACAGAAGTGGAGGTTGATTTTTTTTGCTTGGCAGGAGGGGAACATACTTGCTTTGAGTTTGGAAATGCAGGAATAAGTCTGTTGGTTCCAAGGAATTAAAAGTGCTGGGAAGTACATATACAGATAGATCAAGCCAGTACCACATATAATTTATTCTGTGGATTTTTTCCAGGTTTTCTTGTTTTCTTTTTGTTTGCATCCTACTTATTGTTCACAGAGTGTCTTGAGAGTAGACTTAATTTTTGTTACACTTCTTGGGAGAGGATTTGAGAGATAGAATAGTACAGTAAATAGTCAGGAAGCATTCAAATCGCTTCTTTTATTTCAGAGAGAATTTTTTCATCTGAGCCAAACTTAAAAAATTAAAAAGGCAAGAAAACCCCCACCCCTCAAAAAAGTCCAAGCAAACCCCCAAAAACTCCAGTGCATAAAAATGTTCTGTATTAAGTGCCAACATTTTACATCCACTTGTCACTGCTGTTTTCCTCTTACTGCTGAATTTTGTTGTCAGCTTTCCCTTTGGTCCCTGCACTGGGGGCCTTTCAGGATGCAAACATGTTTGTGTTCAACTTCATGGGAAACAGGAGATTGTTTGTTCAGGTTGGCATGAAAAGCAAGCTAAACATGCCTTTTTCAGTCCATATGTTTCCTTCCCCACAGGATTCCTGTAGCAGTTGATGTGTAATAGCTAATGCTTAGGACAAGTGTTTTTGTTGAAGTGAAGGATCCTAAACACATCTCATCTATGCTACTGCACAGAAATTCCAGCAGATGTTTTTGTCACTTAAAGCTAAAATTAACTTCTTGAGTTGTTTTTGGAATTGACATCTGGAGGGAAATTTTTGTATTCAAAAACCATTTGTTTAATCGTAGGGAGTATGTCAAGGTTAGTAGGCCTCAAGTCTTGGCTGCCTGTCATTTGTCCACATGTCCTTACTTGTCCCTGGGATCTTCCTTGGTGGCTTAAAACTGCTTTGTTTGTTTTTTCAGTGTGTGTATGTGTTTTAGAGGGAGGAGAGAACTGACTCACATAGCAGTTTGACTGATATAAGCAACAAATATGGATGAGTGGCTGAAACTGAATGCCAACTTTCAAGTGATTAAACAAATTGAACAGAAGGGCAGGTTAACTTTAATGAAAATGTAAGTTTTAGTATGTAAGGAAAGCAGTTCCTTTGTATACTTCAGCAAACTAAGGGTTAATGTGTTTAACACGCAGAAGGGCTTACTTAAACACAAATACCCACTTTGCTGACTGCCTGCATTAAAGGACACACACGAAAAACAAGTGAACATTACAAATGAAGATAAGACTGAATAGTTGGTGGACACTGTCCTCTCCTGGACATTTGTATCAAAACATCCACAGAAGTATTTTATATCTAATATTATTCAAGATTATCTGTTTCACAAAACATTCTTGTCTCAGCGAAAAGTCAGAATAGGGAGTGAGTGGTGGTATGTTGGTCAATTAAAATAAATCCTCCTACCCACTCATCCTCTGCAGGGAAGCTGAGTAGAACAAGTCAGTGTTGGGCTTGTAGCTACTTGTTAACACAATAGTTTGCTCCCATGAGGAGATCAGACATATGACTGGGTTTTTGATGGGATGGGTCTTGTTTGATTTTTAAGGAACATTTTTTGGTTTTGTTCTTCCTGAAAACTGAAGCATCAGCCCTGGTGAAGGTGTTCCAGGGCAGATAAGTAGGGGAGGTAGCAGAGGAAGTAGACTACTGAAACAAACAGTTTAGCCTGAGTATTTTTTTTTTTCTCTAGGCAGTGTTTCTGTTTATCAGAAAGGTGGGGTGGAGAAAAAAGGTACAGCCTGTTCACACTCTGAAAAAGATTGCTTTAGCTGCCTTAAGCAGAGACAAGAGAACCTTGCTTAGGAGGGCAACACAATAATTTAGTTAACTAAACTTTGAAACTTTAATAGTTTATGCAGTGTGAGTGAGCTCTAGGCATTTTTTGTCTATTTATAAGAACAGAAAAATTGTGAATTTTGCTCATTGGCAATAGTTTCATGATCCAAAAACGGATTTGTGTTGTAGACAAAGGACTTTGACCAATATTTATGTCTTTCTAGAAGTAAATTGAACTAACAGTTGAGCTGGTCAGTAGCACTAAGAAAACTGAACAAACTCCGTGCTTGATTTCCCATACAGCTGAGAAATGAACAGTGTTTCTCAGCTTAAATGCTGGTCCTTGAAAGCATGCTTATGGCTTGTTGCAGGATTTGTCGGCCCCCTGTAGAACAGGCTGCTCTGCTTGCTCTTCTTTAGTGATGCTGCTTTTTTCTATTGTTCCGGAGGGCTGATTTAATATAGGCCATAAAAGTTGTGGCCCTTAACTGTCAGTGTAAAGGTGACTAGCAGAAAAACCCCAAAACAAACCCACTGTTTAACCCTCAGATCTGTTCAGACATAGTGAAACGTACTTCTGTATCTATTCAGTTAACTTCCATTTTCTTCATGAAGACATAACTAAATTTCTTAATGGTGCCATTGTGAAAACTGTTCTGATGACTGCTGTAGACGTTCTCTTCCTCGGGTGTTACTCAAAGTTAATGGTTCTGATTGTGGAGTAATTCATGTTTCTATGAGGGTAAAACAGTTTGAGTGCTTCAAAGTAGCACTGTCATTCCTGCTAGGTTTTTAATTTAAAAGTTGGGAAACTGTTACTTTCATAAATGAGCATTTGCATTTCTTAGTCATGGTTAGTATTGGAAAACTTTTCTTACTTCTGCTTTTTTTCCCTCTTCCTTTCCACAGAACAAGCTTACCATCTCCAATGTTTTCCAGAAATGACTTCAGTATCTGGAGTATCTTAAGAAAATGTATTGGCATGGTAGGTAATCAGAAAGTTATGATAAAAAATAGGGAGTGATTGTTTTATTTGAGGCCCAAATGAAAACTTGTCTGGGAGAAGAGGTCTTTTGTATGTGTTTTTTCGTTTGTTAATGGAGTTGGTTTGTTTGTTTTAATTTGTTTATTTTTAATTTGCTGCTTATTTGCTTTCACAACCTAGGAAGGTAAGACTTGGTCAGAGCAATATTCTTTCAGTAAAAATATCTTCTTCTGACTTGACCCCTTTAAGAACTTCGTGGGGTTTTTTGTTTTTGTTTTTTATTTTGACTCTGGAAAAAACAAAACAACCTCAGAAAACAACCACTTTCATTTTGCTTTTGTCCATTCCCCTTAGTATCTGAGTCTTCCCCCTTCCGTGGTGTTACTGACCAGAGGGCCAGATCAGTTAGCTGGTTGGCACCTAATCTGCTTCCAGCTAGGTGTGAATTGAGAAGAGCTCTTCTCTCCATTAGATCCTACAATAGGCTAAAAATACTTGCTGCAGATAAACCTCTGTCGGTCTCGTAGTCTACACAAGGGAAGGTTTGTGGGTTGAGTTGAGGTCGTTTTCTCCTCTTCCTCTTGGTGTAGTTAGGAACAGCACCAAGCAATGAGGTGTGGAAATGCTGGGGAACGCCTGCATCAGCAGTTCCAAGTCTCCAGAGCTGATATGAAGTGTCTAAAGCTTCTCCTAGTGTGGAGAAGCCCTTTATACTTTGTAACACTTTAGTGGAAAAGTGTTACAAGATACAAAGAACATGTTCAAAGCCTGTCTTGCATAAGGTGTGTACAGGAAAAAAGGGTCCTAATTCTGCCTTGCAATTGCTGCAGAGAAATTGTAGTTGTGGGGGGCAGCAGAACTTGTAGTGGCTTGCACCAAAGCATCTGCTAAGGCTCCTGGTGCCAGGTGCTGCTGCTAAGGCTCAGGAAGGTGCTGTTTGCCACACCCTTAGCCAGCAGTCATACTTAGACCTTTTTAATTTGCTGCTGCAGGCAGTTTAAACTGCTGCTGTGTTATGCATTCGGAGAGCATGCTTTTTAAAAAGGGGGAGAGAGAACAAAGAGCATCCAAACTGTAAGGCTTTCTTTAAATTCTTATTCCTGTTACAAACCCCTTTTTTCTTCAGAATACAGAATCCCTCTTTTTACTCTTGTATCACCATGTTTCCCTGCCCTTTCTCGTTCTCTTCCCCTCATTTGCCTACCTGCCTCCAAAAAAACATAATATGTTTAAGTAATTAGATGGTCTGTATCTATTTATGGAATAATAAACAACTTAGTCTTTAAAAGGGTCCTTTATGCTTCTTTCCATCGTTTCATTTCCCCTTCTTAATGCATTCATTGATGGGACGTTTGATGTTTGGTTTCTTTTTGTTTTAAAAGTAGCCTTAATGCCAGCATAGCTCTGCTTATTGAGCACATAAGGGTTTTGTCCTTTCAGTATTAGCAGAGCCGGGTCAAGCACATTGCATTAGCACTAAGAGCATCATTTATTTTTGTAATAAGCCAATTACACTTGGGTTACTGCGGGTCAGCGTATCTAACCATTCAGCTTCTAACACAAATTTCATTTGTGCATCAGGAGTTGTCAAAGATCACAATGCCGGTTATATTCAACGAGCCACTGAGCTTCCTCCAGCGACTCACAGAGTACATGGAGCACACATACCTCATCCACAAAGCCAGCTCACTTTCCAGCACAACCGAGCGAATGCAGGTACGTCGGCTCTGCTAGTTCATGTGAGCTCTTCGGGAATATTGTGGGATCTCCCTTCCTTATAGATGGTCTCTGTAGGAGGAACTCCTGTAACTTGCTGCATGTTGGGTTCTCTTATTCATTAACTAGTTTTGTTTGTTGTCCTGATTTTCACAGGGGATAGAGTTCCATTTCTTCCTAGAAGCTGGCATGTTGCTGTATTTTGGCATTAGAATGAGAATAATGTTGATAACACACTGATGCTTTAGTTGTGCCTAAGCTATGTTTGTAGTAAGTTAAAGTCTTTCTGCTCCTCATGTGCCACCCCACCAGCAAGGAGGCAGGGAAACACAAGAAGCTGGGATGGGGCAGAGCTGGGACAGCTGGCCCCAACTGTCCAGAGGGATATTCCATACCATATGGTGTCAAGCTCAGTACATAAACTAAGGGAAAGCTGTGTGGGGGCTGCTGCTCAGGATCTGATGGGGCATCAGTTGGTGGGTGGCAAGCCATTGTACTGTGCATTACTTGTTTTGATGATTGTGATTATTTTGTCATTATTATTTTCCCTTGCTTTTCTGCCCTGTTAAGCTGCCTTTATCTAAAACCACTGATTTCACCTTTTTTATCCCCCCAATCTATCTCCCATCCCATTTAGGTTGGGGAGGGGGGTGGGTGAGCAAATGTGTGATGTTTGTTAAACAAAAACTGCTGGGTTAAACCACAATAGTCCTTTATGGCACCCCACAAGGAGCAGAGCTTGAAGGGTTAAGATAACAGTGGATCTGACCAGAGTGTAATATAGCAAATTCATTATAAGCATTTATGATATTAGTTTGATAGTCCCTGGTTGATTTATTTGCTCTCAGAGATGCTGTGTATGTTCCCTGCTGTGCTGTTTATCACCTCTGGGAGCCGGGTTAAGGTTAGCATTTTGTTGTACTTTGTAATGCTGTCTTATGATATGATATGATATGATAGAATTCCTGGTGGTGTGTCTGAGCTGATGTTTTTACTCAGCATTGCCAGCATTTCCACACTTTGGGAGCCATCTATAGGAAACCATTCATAGTTACAACTTTTGTCTTTTCTCATCATAGTGCCAATCCACATGGGAGATCCCTTCTTCCATCATCCCCTTCTCCAAGCTAATTAGCTCTTGAGAATGTCGAATATCATCAGGATGTCAAATCCACTTGTTCTTTTACTGCATCTCCTGAATGTGTTTCAGGTCTCGTTTATGGTAAAACAAGCCTTTGTGGACACCACCCAGAGATCTGCCCCAAGGCTGGAAAGCTATGAGTGGCAGGGTGTGTGGGATAGTATGGGTAACCACTAGGATAGTGGGCATCTCCAGTGTTTTGAAATTTCACTCCTAAGAAAGTGCAGAATCCTGAAATATAAATAAAATGTTTGAAAAAAGTATGCTGGGGCCTGGCTCAGGCCTAATGAACCCTGTTTAACAGGGTTTAACACTATTCAGTACCCTCAAGGCAAAGAGAAGGCCTCTGGATCTGACTATAAAACAAGAGACACTGGAGCTACTCCAACTCCTGTGTCTGATGCTGCTGCTGAACCAAAGAACCACCCTGTGCTGGTGTCAGTCACCCCTATACACAACAGGAAGTATTGGAAGCAAAAGTCAGCTCATTTAGTAAGGGATGAAGGAGTTTCTTCCAAGAGGGAGCAGGAGAAAGGTGTAGACAATATAGACTACTCTGAAGCAAGGCTGTCATGAGAGAACAGGAAGAAGAGGGAGAGGTTGCTGCTGACTGGAGAGCAGGAAGATGAAAAATTCATAAATGAGGCAGTACCCACTCAATCCCTGTCCCTGAGTGAGCTGAGGTACACAGAAAGATTACAGTTGTTGTCCAGGTGAATGTGTTGTCACCAGCCTGCTCAAATGTTGAGGTAGTAACAGAGCCTGGTAGGGTGATATAAAAAGTTGAAAAGTCCTTTCCTTTGTTGCTAGACATCGCTTAGCAACAGCTAAAAACATCAGTGAGTTACCATCATTATTCTCATTCTAAATCCAAAACAGCACTGTACCAGCTACTAGGGAGAAAATTAGCTCTATCCCAGCAGAAACCAGGACACCTGTCTAGGAAAATATTTTGATATTCTGTAACACCATGGCTACTGTTGATTAACTGTGTGATCTTACTCTTCTGAGCAGTGTGTTGCTGCATTTGCTGTGTCTGCTGTAGCCTCGCAGTGGGAACGTACTGGGAAGCCATTCAACCCATTGCTTGGAGAGACCTATGAACTGATCAGGTAATGAACAGAGCTGCACTGGGAGGTGGTATTCATAGAAGAGATGTTTCATTAGATTTGTTAGCTGGCTTGCAGACTTCACTTCAGCTCATAAGCTTCCAGCCATTCTCCTAGCAGCTGCTGCAGGTGCATGCAATGTATGTTGATGTTCACCAATTCACCTGTCAGTGAAGAGAAACTACTTAACTTGTCAAATCAGAGCAGGCAAATGAAATTTGCCAGGTTTAAAAGCAAGTTTTATCTACAAAATTTTTTTTCCCCCTGAAACCTTATGAATGAAAAATGTGCATCGTACATAAGGAGAGTGTACAGGACTGCTCAGAGTACCTAATAAGCAACATGGATCTCTTAAATGTGTAGCTGTAGCTAACACAGATTTTTCTTTTAGTTAATATTTTGGCCTGTGTTTAGGTGAAGATTTAAGAAAGTGGTCAATATCAAAAGTAACTATGTTGACTCATCAAATCTGATAGTTCTTTTTTTTTTTTATATTAAGTCCTTAGTTATTTAAAATGGGGATATTCTGTGTTTAAGTTGATCTTCTCAGTTTAGCCTAGGCTTTTAATTAACTCTTGCACTGAGTACAGCAATTATGCATGGGTCCAACTATCCTTTTCACCTCAGGGAAAACAACTGCAACTTCACTGCACTTGATACTTAGGTACATGGTTTGGTTATCTTTATTTTGCAGAGATGATCTTGGATTTAGGCTTCTCTCAGAGCAAGTCAGCCATCATCCACCAATCAGTGCTTTCTATGCTGAAGGCTTAAATAATGATTTTGTGTTTCATGGATCAATTTATCCTAAACTCAAATTCTGGGGCAAGAGTGTGGAAGCAGAACCAAAAGGCACAATGACTTTGGAGCTTCTTGAGTAAGTGGATCAGTAATAATAGTTGAAGAGGTACAGTGCCTCATCCTTGAGGATTAGTGTGCATTAGTCTCATGACTTAGGAACAGAGGTGTCCAACACCCACATCCCAAAGTCTGAGGGCAGATCACTTTGTGGGGAGGAGGGGATGGGAAGGACTACCATCCATACATGCTGCATGCTAATAGCAGCAGTGGGGACCTGGCCCTGGATGTTCTCCAAGTGCCTGGACATCAGTTCTGCTAAAGCCAGCTTGCCTGAGTGTGTTGGCTTTCCTCATATCTTTCCATGCTAACAGTGACTGTACCAAAGGAACTGATAAAACCAGTAGCAATAGGTTAATAAATTTCTTGGGTTTACTGACTTATTACCATGCCCGTTTCAAGACTTGGCATGATGATAGCTTATTGAAGGACTGACATCCTGTACAAAGATGCAGTATTTTAATTTTTATTCCCTTCCCTTAGGCACAACGAAGCCTACACGTGGACAAACCCTACGTGCTGTGTGCATAACATTATTGTGGGCAAACTTTGGATCGAGCAGTATGGAAATGTGGAAATAACTAACCATAAGTAAGTTGAGAGTATGAGCGTTTTCACCTCCTGCAGGTTTGAAAAGGAAAAGCATTCGGAAGTAATTAGTGTTCTCTTGTTCTGCCTTTAGAACTGGTGAGAAATGTGTGCTAAGCTTCAAGCCCTGCGGCCTCTTTGGGAAGGAGCTGCACAAAGTTGAAGGCTACATTCAGGACAAAAGGTAACAGCTTAATTCTGAATGGGAAACGAATGACTGCCCTTGGTTCTGAGGAGAGCAGTAGACCTGAATGCCTTCAATAGAGGCTGTCACTGGCACGAACCTGCAATAGCAGGGTTATGAATTCTGCTATAAAGTCTGCTTTTTTTTTTGACAGCAAAAAGAAACTCTGTGCATTATATGGGAAGTGGACTGAGTGTTTGTACAGTGTTGACCCAGCTACATTTGAAGCTTACAAGAAAAACGACAAGAAGAATATAGAAGAGAAGAAAAGCAGTAAACAGGTATTAATCATGTAAAGAGATGGGATCTCAAAAGCATGATAAGCATAATATTTTAGTAGTATTTAAGAGCATTATGATTTCCTTCTCTTTCCTGGTAGAATTCCTTCTCTTTCCTGGTAGAATTCCTTCTCTTTCCTGGTAGAATTCCTTCTCTTTCCTGGTAGAATTCCTTCTCTTTCCTGGTAGAATTCCTTCTCTTTCCTGGTAGAATTCCTTCTCTTTCCTGGTAGAATTCCTTCTCTTTCCTGGTAGAATTCCTTCTCTTTCCTGGTAGAATTCCTTCTCTTTCCTGGTAGAATTCCTTCTCTTTCCTGGTAGAATTCCTTCTCTTTCCTGGTAGAATTCCTTCTCTTTCCTGGTAGAATTCCTTCTCTTTCCTGGTAGAATTCCTTCTCTTTCCTGGTAGAATTCCTTCTCTTTCCTGGTAGAATTCCTTCTCTTTCCTGGTAGAATTCCTTCTCTTTCCTGGTAGAATTCCTTCTCTTTCCTGGTAGAATTCCTTCTCTTTCCTGGTAGAATTCCTTCTCTTTCCTGGTAGAATTCCTTCTCTTTCCTGGTAGAATTCCTTCTCTTTCCTGGTAGAATTCCTTCTCTTTCCTGGTAGAATTCCTTCTCTTTCCTGGTAGAATTCCTTCTCTTTCCTGGTAGAATTCCTTCTCTTTCCTGGTAGAATTCCTTCTCTTTCCTGGTAGAATTCCTTCTCTTTCCTGGTAGAATTCCTTCTCTTTCCTGGTAGAATTCCTTCTCTTTCCTGGTAGAATTCCTTCTCTTTCCTGGTAGAATTCCTTCTCTTTCCTGGTAGAATTCCTTCTCTTTCCTGGTAGAATTCCTTCTCTTTCCTGGTAGAATACAAAACAGATTGGATGAGTATCAATAATAAGGGATAAAATTGCTTTTCTTTTCTTGGATTTGTATTCAAATTTCCCAAAACCTGGTGTGGGCTAAATACTGACTTGTTCATTACCTGCCTCTTCCTCCCAAGAGACATGGAGGAAATAACATATGCATTAGCTGGGCCTTTTCTAATCATGTATGATAACATATTATAGTTGGGGGGATTTTGATTCTTAGAAGCAGGACAGATTACTTTCTTACCTTGATAGAAGATCATATTTTCCAGCTTTTATATGGAATTTTTTATTGCTTTCTGTTAATTTTTCAAAACTGTAGAAGTGCTGGCAATTTTAAATTTTTCTTCACAATTGATTTTTGTTTTCTGTTGTGAAAAAACTTATAATTCTTCCAAACTTCTGGTCAGTAGTAAGCTTTTTATTTAGGATGAATGGTGATGGTGACAACATACAGCTTGGCGAAGAACAGTAACTTGGATAGTAGTTTAAAACAGGGATTGTTCCCCTTTGGTGACTGCAGCCAGGTGTTTTTGGTTTTTTTGTTTGTTTGGGTGTTGATAGTTTTTGAAGAAGCTTATGAGAAAGTGGTTGTGCCTGTGGAGGTTCATATTGTTGCTGTATCTGAGCTTGCTGCAGTGCTTGTCATCAGGAGAGTGGTAAAGCACTGGGGACCGCTGCTTCTCTGGGAATCTGACCTGGAGAACTCTAGGGAGAAGGAACAAAGAAAAACACACCCTGTGTCTTTGTTCAGCTGCCTGTTTGTATTTTCCAACAATACTCAAGATGATCATTGCTTTTCACTTTGAAATGCAGTATCCTCCTGCATAAAGCTCAAGCTGCAGTGTTGCTCTGACTCTAGGAAAATGCTTTTCCTAGTTAATGAACAGAACTCTTTCTGTGTAGAAAACTGAAGACTTTGTAATGCTAGTATGAACCTGGTAGTCTGTGCTGAATATGTACTCACACTGCCTCTTGTGTCTGAGGAACTGGTATTTTCTATGTTTTGAAGCATTTAGGTGAGCAAAGTCTCATGTATAATGTCTGGATGCAGTTTGTCTCTTCATGGTAGCAAAGGATTCATTCGAGCACGAAAGTACACGGCTTTTTAAACTTCTCATTAGAATTTTCAGATTTATGTAGTTGTTTTCCAGATAGTGCTACATTGCTACTTATCAAGAAATGCTTCTGCCTTCTTTGAGGGAACCTACTCAGATGAGAGTTCTTTTGCAACTTACCCCAGGTTTTTCTCCCTGAATCTCTTTCATTTTTATAGCAATAAAACTTAGGGGAAAATAATTTTTCAGGCAATTAGAGAAGCCTTCATGTATGCTGAGGTGATATTTTACTAACATCAGAAGAGTTATAGTAGACCTACAGTTAGATCAGGATGGTTGTGCTCTGAATGAACTGGATTCTTTTTTAATCAAGATGAAGCATTTTCTGCAGAATTTTTGGTGCAAATCCATGGAAGAGAATAATGTAGGCAACAGCAACTGCCCTCACATGTGCCTCATGTACAGACACCTCATTTACAGAGGTCTTGCTTTGGCAGGTCTGTTAACTATCCTCACAGCAATGTACTGAATACTTGAGTAGCACTGAGCATAAAATATGGATCATTGTGACAAGAGCATAAGAAAATCCACATTTTACCTATTTCTCTATAATTCTTATGCTATTTTAATGTCCTGTATCCAACAAGGCAGAAATTGCATTGTATATTGTAGACTTTCTATAAAAGGCTTGGAGTTTGACAGTCTGATATTGAATTGCCTTTGTTTTGATACAAGGATAATTTTCTGATGTGTTCTGCTTCAAATTCTCAGTTTCTGAAGGATTGATCAGGAACATTTAAAGAACAGAATGATGGGTTGCCAGCACAGTTCAGATATAGTCAACTAAAAGCCCTGTTTGTTTTCCTAAGAGCTGAGGGGCTGAACCTGGTCTGCACATTGTTCTGCTGACTGTTCATTATTAAAACCACAGTGAAGGGCTCCTCAGTGAAGCAGAATACTTAGTATTTCTTCTGATTTTCTTGGAAGCATAACACGTGAATCATCTCAGAGGACAACTGAATGCATGTTGGGTACTGAATGTTTTCAGTATTATCTGATGCAACCATGGGAGAGCAAAGCTTATTAGCAGCAGGATTAAAGCTGCTGGCTTGTAGCCAAAGTATTTAAAGCATTAGTTGCCTTTAAGTTCAGCTTTAATCTCCAGTGATCTCTGAAACGTGCTGCTGTTTTTAGCTGAGATTGTGACACTAGGTTTTCTTGGAAGAGCCTTATTCATTGTCCTGCATGGCTGTAGTTCGATCTTCCAACATCTGCTTCTGCGGTGGAATTAATGTCAGCAGCATCAGAGCCCAGCTGCTTTAAAGCTGTGTGTAAAATGGGAAATGGATTAGAACTAGTCAGGTCACACCTACACTGTGATCACCAGCTACTCTCCTGCCCCAGTAACCCTCTGAAGTTTATTAGTTTCTGGGAAAAGCATTTTCCAGTCCTGTGGCTACAGCTACCTCAGGTCATATGTGTCACCCTTAGTACCCTTTCCAGAAACTGTAGCTAATTTAGGATATTCATTTCACATTTGCAGTTTGCCATTTCAGTAGTGCAGTGGTTAATGCAAAGGAAGGTTCCTCTGGGCATAGAGCAGTAGGAAGGGCATTTTGTAGTGCACAAACTGGGCAGCATCTGCATTACGTGCTGGCCTTTCTTTGTTGTGGAAGGATGTGGAATGTGGCTTCTATTCTTCACCTTCAATGAAGCAGTAGTGAAGTTAAGTATCAGGCATGAAAATGCTTGTGCTTGAGGAAACAGGACATCCCTGAGGTGGAAAAATTGACATTTCTTAGCGCTTGAACACCCAGCTTACATCTACAAAGATGCTGATGCGAGAAACTGTTGGTAGTGTTCCTTTGGGAGGGAATTGTGAGTATGTGTGCTATGTTAATGTCTCAGTCCTTGACCAGAAAACTTTCTTTGCTGAAATTACTCACCTTTAGTCAAGGAAATAATTTTATGTAAGTTCTGTAACTAAGATTGGGTGTAAATGGTTCATGACTTCAAAGAACTGCTCTTTTCTTTGTGTGCTGCCTTTAGGTGGGCAATACCGAGGAATCGGATGAGATGCCATTGCCAGACTCTGAGAGTGTGTATGTCATTCCTGGAAGTGTTTTGCTATGGAAAATAACTCCAAGACCTCCAAATTCAGCACAGGTCAGCTATGCTTTTCCTTATTGAAAGTGTGTGCTATCCTGTTACCTCTACAGTTTACACAAAGCACATCCATTTGTTGTCTTTGTCATTAGCAAGTCTGGATTTGCCTGTTTATTGCAACAAGCCTCCCCACCACAACTCTAACTTTTTAATGTAGGGTTGGGAGGATAACTGCCACAGGGATCAATCTATGGTTAGTGGAATTTCTTTGGAAAATTGAATGCTTCATGTAGACAGTGGCATGGGGGTCTCTTTCCACCACTTCTCTCCACCCTGCTTCCCCACTGAGGCACCAGCCTTGTAAGAAAACACTCTGAAGGGCTTTATTACAGGCCAGACATTTCCAAGGACAGACCTGCATGGCACCAGTTGATGTGTGAAGGGCTGTGAAGCTGGAGAACTACTAGGCAAAATACAAGGGTATTATGTGCAACTGAGAAGACAAAGAATTGGTACAGAAAAATGCCCCCACTGCATTAATCAAGGAGGAAATCTCTCTACAGAGAAAGAGAAATTACCAGTAGGACTGGAAAAAGAAGATAAGAGAGAAATAGTGCACTGAGTAATTGGATGCTGGCCTTCTTAAACAGAAACACCAAGGATCACGTACATGGCCTGACAGTGCGGTTTTGTGGTATCTTGAGCAATCCTATATTGAGTGATTAAGCAATACAAAAGCACTTGGATGTTTGTTTTTAGACAGCAGTTTTCATCTGTATTAAGACAGTACCTAGAGGTGTTGTAAAGTCACCTTTGATCTTTGTCTCTGAATTTCAGATGTATAATTTCACAAGCTTTGCTATGGCTTTGAATGAGTTGGACAAAGAAATGGAGAGTGTCATTCCCAAAACTGACTGCCGGCTACGACCAGATATCAGAGCTATGGAAAATGGAGAAATAGGTAACTTCAGTTATGGGCAAAGGCGGTTTTATTTTTTTCTTAAAACTGAGGGATTGGAAAAAAGTTGTTAGATGAACAGCTAGAGGAAGTAGCTCCCCATGCATTCCTCCATGATGCCACGCAGTAATTCTTTAACACAACATTCTGCAGGCTGTGTTGTGCTTCTGGTGTCTGTACTGTTGGGATGAGGCTAATCTTCATAGTCACCCAGATCTGTTGCAGTTTAGACTGGTGACCAAAGCAATGTTGATAAACAATATCTGCAGTCTTAAGGAAATACTCATTAACTTCTCAGTTTGTTTGTTTCCATCAGCCTGATGTAGAATGGAGTGTTCTGTTGTGCCAGTTCTGAGAAATGCATTCTAAAGTATTAAAGTGAAACTGCAATGCCAAAAAATACACTTGATGCAAAATTATACTTCACTGGGAGTTGGAACACTTCTGCTGTCCTAGAACAGTGAGTTAGAAATACATATGAGACTTCCAGTGAGTAGAAATGGTATGCTTTTAGAGTATTAAAGCAGGATGGCCAGCTTTGTAGACCTTATAGAGAACATGGAGGTTCTTGCTTTCTCTGGCTTGCTAATTGATTGGAGTAAGTCATGAAACCCTGGTTTGGTTTCAGCTGTATAATAGGGCAAAAACTCTGAGACTTCTGATAAGTACTGTGAGATCTGGCAATGAAAACCAGTGTCTTGGTGTAATACAGTGCAGCTGTGCAGTTTTGTTTCTTTTTTCTCAGAAGCTGATAACCATTTCTTTGAGGCTTTTAAAACAGATCAGTGAATTCCCACAACCACTCTCCCCTGCCGGTACAACTATTTTGTGGCCAGGATGATAGATATATTTGGTTCAGAGCATCCCCAGTAATTTGTCTGTTTAAATTTGAAGAGCAAATAACTGTGCTGTTAGCAACACACCATATTCCTTCGTGACACGCTAGTGGCATGAAGTTTGTATAGCAGCTAATAATACATAGTGGGTTAGAAGCTGACAGGGAATGGCTGATGGAAATAGTTAAGAGAATCATTCTTGGAGACTTAAGATGTGTATGAAATGCTTTTTGAGGATTCAGGAAAGTGAGACTGACTTTCATCTAATCGGCTTCAGAGTCTGACTTACTCCTCAGACCTTCTGATCATCCTTCCTGCCAAAGAGGAGCAACTGTTCTGCTTGTTCAGGATGCTACATTAGTGCATTACCAAAAAGAAATGAAGGGATGCTGCAGAGAGACAATTCTTTGTGATTTGGAAATAAGCATTCCAAACCTCTGGTGATGAGGAGCTAGACACTAGTAGCAACTTAACCCAAAACTCAACAAGAAGCAGGTGGCGTTCAGACTTCTGAAATGAATTGATCATGTCTTCAGTTTCCCTACTGAATTCTACATATGCCACTTCCCTTAGCTCACATTTGCTGCCATGTTGACACATTCCCAGGGTCCTCAGGCTGTGGAAATATATATTTAATTGTCTTGAAGACTAGGATGCCATTGGCCGATCCTGTGTTACAGCTTTGTTCTTAGACTAAACCAGTAACCTTCAGTATACTGTAGAAGGCTTTTTAAATGGACATTTTCTACTACTGCCCTTATTTATTTTCTGGGTCAGATGAAGTAATGTCCCTGCCTTATATATTATGCTTTAACATCTTCTGTATTTTTGTGTATTTTTATCCTTCAAGATCTGGCTAGTGAAGAAAAGAAGAGGCTAGAAGAAAAACAGAGGACCGCCCGCAAAAATCGTTCAAAGTCAGAGGAAGACTGGAAGACGAGGTTGGTGCCCTTGTCTCTGTGTTTGTGCAGTAATGTGAAGGCTTTGAACATTCAGGTTAAGTGCCAGTCTCCACTGGTGACATGCAGTGAGCGTTGTGTCAGCATGAAGAGCAGACAGACAGCATCAGGTCTGGCAGTGCCACTGTGGTGTTTGCAGACTTGGTCCCAGCGGGATGTAGCACTTCCAGGGGAAAGTGCCAGGCTTGCTCTCAGTTCCTTCCCTCACAGCTTGCACACCCATATGCAAATACAAACTGTTGTCTTCTCTGAGCACTTTTTGGTTCTGACATGACAAAGGTGTTATCTCTGAGTGGTGTTGCTGGTTAATTTATAATTGCCTCGAATTTGCATGCCTGGCCAAAGAGAGGAAGAAATGCTTTCCCCTTGTGAGCTTGCCCATGACTTCTCAGCTCTGTGGCTCTGTGCTGACAGTGCTGTATTCTCAAAGCTTATCACCCAGTTATCCAAGACCCTGCCTTCTTTTTGTGGGGGGCCCTAACTACAAACGAGGAGCTAAGGGAAAAGTTAGCATGCAAGGGAACTGCCAGGATGTTTTGGGGATTTTTTTTGGGTTTTCTTTAAACTGTGAGGAGTCAACTGGGAGCTGTTATACACAAGTTAAGAAGGGACTGTGAAAACCTGACCAGATTAATCTAGTTCAACCAGACAAAATCTATTTAAAAGCAAAGTAGTAAGTTGGCATTATCTTCTCAGAAAAAAACAACTATAGGACTAAACTTTAAGTAAGAAAGGCTCCTCTTTTCTCTATTATTAATACAGTCAGAGACTCTGGATTAAATATCTTTAAAATGTTTGTAAAAATAAAACACTTTTTCCTTTTTTT
>VXBI01003132.1:528735-540127 GCA_013397375.1 Toxostoma redivivum
TTTTTAATGAAGTCACCCATCATCCCAAAATCCCAGGTTTGGACATGTCTGCCTTTGTCTTTTTCCTGTGCCTGCTCTCTTGAAGTGTTTGGATTTGTTTGCATAGAGACTGATGGAGAATAACATCTTTGTAAAGCTTCTAAGTGCTGGGCAGCCTTGCACCTCATGCTGCCTTGCACCTCTCGCTTCCTTTTCTGAATTCAGAGTGGTTCTAGCTCTCACCAGGTGTTTTCAAACCTGGGATAGTTACATAGTTTTCTTCCAGGTGCTTGAAGTAGCTTAAATATAGCTCAAAGCACCTGAGGCTGGAAACTGGGGGATTCCCATGGAGTTGTGGTTTTTGGGTTATAGAATTAGCACAGATGCCAGTCACAAGGTTCTGTAACTGCCGTTGTGCAGATTGTGTAGACCTGTTCAGCACGAGTCTGGGATATCCTTTAAGAACTTCTTGCTTTCCAGGAGATTTCTAAAACTTTGGCAGAAAATTCCTGGTGTCTGATCTCTTTAGTAGGTATGCCAGGTGTGGCCACCTATAAAGGATGAATGTTAAGTTTAGGGAGAGTTGCGCTATGGGGGGAAAGGTGCATGCTGTGAAGAACTCCTTTCCTACCTGTTCCCAGGTCATCTGTAGGTCTTATTCTGCAGTGCATTATGAAATCATATCTAAACTACTGCCATTTCCTTGCCACAGAAAAACAGGTTTCTTGCTTTGTCTAGTAGAATTCCTCCTTCCTAAGACAATTCTCCAAAGTGCCCAGTGATTTCTTTATTTATATATATATATATATGTATATATATAATTTTATTATTCTGAATCCACTTTAGAAGTGGGGTCTTGGTGTTTCTCAAGAGGTGATTCATGTTGAACATTTAATACTTTAGATGCTGACCAGTAATCTTAAGTATTGAGTAAAAATATTTAATTTAGTTCTGAAATACAGCAGTGGTCTATTGATTTTGATGGAGTCTGTCCCATCTTTCCCACATGTCCCATCTTTCCTACATCACTGACTGGTTTAGGTCTTACATGTCTCTCACCTAGTTGTTCCCATTGCCTTTCTCCTTCCTATTGAAGTAGGTGGACACTGGAGGAGGGGCACTCTGCCCTGACCTGTACAAGTGTTGAGGACACACTAATGAGCTCCGGGGTGATAGAATTTCTTAATCTGAGAGGTGAGGTCACTGTGCTTATAGCCCTATCTCAAGGCAAATGTTTGGCTTTAGCTCTGGAATGAGCTGCTGTCACCAGTGAACTGGACACCTAAGCTGATCCATACACCTCTTATTTAGGAATAGCTGACTCCTCCTGTGGGAGGAGAAGCAGGAGTGAGCTGTGTACAGTATTAGGGTGAATGACTTCTGTTGACTTCAGTTAACTTAACCAGGGCAGCAGGAGAACCACTGGAGTGTTCACCTGTTCAGTTACTCCTGGGAAGGCAGCTCAAGGCATTTCTTCTGGCACAGCTCAAGTCCTTTGAGCCAAGCAAGACTTGCCTTTTAGCTGCCCTGCTTTGTAACATAACCCTGCACTGCTGGTGGCCTTTAAGCTTTTGCCTTTTAAAAAGATCAAGTCATATTTGGTTCAAATGTACTTTTTCTATTCTGAAACATCATGGTGCTGGAGAAGGGAAGAGCAGAGTTAAACAGGCTGCCTTGCAACACAGATGATTTACTTGACTGAGTGTGGCCACCACAGTGAATAACAAAGAAAAAACTGGCTTCTGTGGTCAGTGAGGAGGTGAAAGGAAGCTGTGGAGCACATTAACCACAGAAACAGCTTCTACCAAGATGTCTCGTGCCATAAATGTGGCTTGGCAAAATACAGAAGGAAGTTAAAATGCTTGAGGTCTGGTACTATGGGCTGTTGAGCACAGGATTGAGTAACTGGGCTAAACAGAAAGTGGCATTTACTGTGTGCTGTATGGTGTCTCCAAATTAAGCAGGAGGAGAGAAGAAGGGAAAGACAGCCGGTGCTCAACTTCAGTGTTTCTATTAATAACCAGCTTAGTAAAAGCTTTCAAGTAGCTCCATGCAGATGGAATCAGCTTTCTGGGCATTCAGCTTGAGTCTCCTGCTGCCAACAGGGTAACACAACATAGTTAACTTGTAATAACCCAGAACTCTTCCTGCAGGCTGTGGGTGATGTTTCATCTACACTAAGGGTAGCTGGCACACTTGTTCTGAGTTACCTGCTGGTCAAACCAAAGGGCAGGAAGCAAATGCACAGGCAGTGGAAACAAGGATGAGCCACCTGTGAAGATTAGAAAGATGAGTTTTGTAGGGAAGATGGGGTAAGGAAGGCCAAGGCAAAGCTGGAACTTGGCAAAGCATACAAAAAATAACACAAAGGGCGTCTATGCATATGTTAACCAGAAAAGAAAGGTCAAAGAAGGTGATGGTTTTTTAAGTTGCTTTCCAACCCAGGTCACTCTACAATTCTGTGATGAAGTGCATTGCAAAACAAGGCTTTAAAAAAAGAAGGAGTAATCTAGATCCAGGGAAATAATATTTGTTTTCAGGACTGCAGTGCTTGTGGTGTTTACATGCCTTGCAAAAACCATTCTGCTTGCGCATGCTGGAATGGTTGTTCACAACTGCTTTGAAATAAAGCTGTATCTGTCCTTTATTACACAGTAATCTTGCCAGCTTCAAATGGCAAAACATTGGTGTCAGTAATGCCATCTCAGAGATGCTTAAGCAGTGTAGCAAATGGGGAAATGTAGTCACTGAAGATGACTATAAACTCACTTATAAATTTAAAACTAAGAGGACTCCTGCAGTAATTATCTTGTGCAGTAAACTGCTGAAGATGCAGCAAAGCAGTTCTGAACTTGTACAAGTGAGTCTTAATAGCTTCACTAACATGCTGTGTGTTTCCTTGCAGATGGTTCCACCAAGGCCCCAATCCCCATACTGGTACACAGGACTGGCTTTACTCTGGCAACTACTGGGACAGAAACTACTTTAACTTGCCTGATATTTATTAAAATGCAGCAAGGAGCCTCTGACTGATACAAATAAGTCTTAATCCATTTTAATGTTTTCCCTTGTTCTACTTATCTCCTGAAAATACTGACATGTTATCAAACAGAATATTAAGCATCTCTGCAATAAATCTGGTGGTACACGATCTGCAGTCCTAAAGGTAGGGGAATAACTTTTCTGGCTGATGGTGGATCCTGGACAAAGTCATTGTGGTTTCAAACTTCCCTGAGTACACCTCTATTAGGTTGTGGTGTATGAGGAATAGAACACCTTCAGCTGTTCTGTGAATACTTTATTTTGTAGATAACATTGGCACAAGTAAAACTGGTTTTACTTATTGTGACATGGGAATGTTTAAAAAGCACACAAAGTAATTGCAATATTCTGTTCTTAAATGAAGAAGAGTGTCACTTCTGTAAAGATGTAATTTTTCATAAAGTGACTTTTCTTTTACTAAAGTAATGTCCTTGAAACCTGAGCTCTGCTCAGAAAATTCCAGAAGTGTTCCCATCTCTGGAGCAGTAATACAGTTGTTGAAGCTGGTAACATTACTCAAAGGTTATTTATTCAATGTTTTGTGCAGTGTGTTTTGAATTTTGCTCTCCTGTTTTGCTACCAGCCTTACGGTTTAAGGAATTAAGAGCCATTTAAATATCTACAGATTTGATTTGAACTGCACACTAGTAACAGGTTTTAAAAGAATCTGTTTCATGCACTAGAAGTTCCGGTGCCCAGCACCACTGCAAGAACCTAATCAGTCCAGGAATGACCTGGTGGAACATTGCAGGGGGACAGGACTGTGTCTGTACTGTGCAAACTCCCTGGGAGGAAGTCTTGTGCATTTCAAAGGAAGTACAGCACCTCAGTGAGGCCTCCTGTGCACAGCTGCTTTACCCCTTTTCAGTGGGGTGCATTCAAACTTAGTCTGTTTATATTGAACTGTGTACAGAGCTTCTAGAGGGCAAGCTGCTCTTTGTACAATATTTTAACTGTTGTCTGGAGGTTAGTGTTAATTGAATAATTTAATTGCTACTAAATAAAGGCTTCAAAACTTCTTGCATCTAGTCTAAAGTGAGTGGTGTTTAACAGTGCTGACCCCTTCTGAGCAAGCCTCATTCAAAACCTGCTGCAGTGAGGACAAGGTAATATGTTTCTCTGTCCTCCAGAGACCTCTCTTCTCCCTAAGCAAGGAAGTCTCCTTCTGAGGAACTGAGAGCTTCCTGCAGCTTGAGCTTTGAGTGGACTACTGAAACTGTTAGTAAGGCAATGAGATGCTTTCTATTTTTATTCTAGGCCCTACTTGAATTTCCCAGGTCGTGATGCTGAGACATATTTGCATAGATAAGGGAAAGCTTTTTCCTTGGCAGCCTTTCCTATGAGGGGTTAGCTCTCACAGTGACCTGTAGATGCAGTTCAATACCTGTTCTAGCTGTAGGAAGCCTCTACTCTGGCCAGAGCTTCTTAACATCTGTCTTGACTGCTATGCAGCTTCCAGGTGTGAGTCTGAAATCCACAGAAGCAGCCTGGCTGTTGGGTAGAGGCAGGTCACACAGCACTGAACACGCAGTGCTAAGGAAAGCAAAGCATTTAGTTTCTGCCTGCCCTCCATGACTACACCATGTCAGCACAGTGAGAGGCTGGGTGGGTCCTCACTGGAACAGCTCCAGCAGATGTGGCACAGGCACAGTTCACACAAAGCTAACATTGGGGATGTTCAACATGGGAATGCAGTTCTAATTGCTGGTGCTTTTTTCGAGCATTTGCTTAACATTATTTGATTTATTGCAATGTAAACTCCATCCATCCTGACCTCTTCCTGAAGTGCAAACAGCCTCTCTACCGGTTTAAAAATTAACATGAACACAGTAGAACTACTTTAGCTGCTACCTAAATGCACTCCTAGGAGAGGGCATTTTGCCCCACTCTAAATATTACACAAATGCTAAAAGTTCAGGCTACAGGAAAAAAGATGTGCATAAATGTGAGATTAAAAATACAGTTCTTTCAGACTAAAATCAGAGCAGGACTTGAAAACAGTAACAAGCAGAGGAAGGCAGTGTGGGTGTTTATAGGATAACTAGTTAAACCAGTCATCTCAAACATTATTTTGAAAAGGGTTAAGTTTTTAGTAGTAAAATCCAATCAGCATGTTCCTTCTTCAGTACCTGGCTCTGGGCATGGGCATTTCAGCTGCAGCATTAGAACCAGGGGCTGATTTGTCATCAGGGACTGTAGTGGATCTCTTCCTTGCACCAGCACCTGGCTGTCCAAAGATAGCATGGGCAGAAACACATTTCCAGTCCTATGTGTTCTGAACATCAGAACCCACTAGAACAAAGAGTGGAGAATTCCCCCACTTCATTTTTCTTGCATAACATAATTTGGAGCAGATATTTGTGACAGCTGACAATGTTGAACATTTCCCCTGGAAAAGCTGAGTATTGCCTAAGAATAAGGACCAGCACCTCCAGCAAGACAAAGGCTTACTTTCCTTTACAAAAGGCTCCTGTTCCAGGAGAGTGGGGGCCGGACAGCGTCATGCTGGAGGATGCTTCCAGCTGGGCAAGGGCTGAGCTGTGCACTTGCCAACACAGGGAAGAGATGCTGGTGAAGGCCTCACCTAGAAAGATGGGCACCAGCTCTCTTGCTCATTGTGGAAGCATGACCAGTGCTTGGCCCACTTAGCCCAGCTGCAGAAACTTACCAATTCCAGCCACCGCAGGCAACCATCACCATTTTTTTTCTAAGTGGAAAAACACATCACTGCTGAACTAAATGACCTTTCAGGCAAGGAGAATCAAAACCAGGGCTCCAAATAGTCACCCCTCCTTAGCCACAGGGCTCATGGATTACATTTTAGGTCCCTAACGCCTGCTTCAGAAAATACAGGTTTTCAGCGAGATCATTTGGCATCAATGGGCACATTCCCATCACTCTTACTTGCCTCTTTGCCCTCACGAGTACAGCATCCTGGCCAGGGCCATACTTCCTGGACCAAATGGCAGTGAAATGTAACACATGCATTGGGGCCAGGCAGATAGTTTCTTAGAAGTCATCTCACCCTGCATTACAGTGACAAGAGGTGATCTTCCATTTTTTTACCACTAAGCTGTAGAGCTGGAAGCTGAAAATGGGAAGATGACGTGAATGCCCCGACTTTCTTACCTGACAAGACAAACTTGCTCAGTTTGATTCCACTTGTGCTGTAAATTCTGTTCTCTCAGCATGGAAATTAAATCATCATGAGACAGACCTAAGGTTTCAATACTTGAGGCCTGGCCTAGATTTAATGGCTGCTTCATCTTTAACAGATAATTTGTTCGGTCTACAAAGGGAATTACTTTGGAAACTGTTCTATAAAAGATAGAACATATGCATCCGTAATCAGCTCATCAACCCAACACTATACAGCCTCACTGGTTGAAGTAACCTTGGTTTCATTGCAGAAAGGTACAGCTTGTAATAGATCTTTAGGAGCAGGTGATGATGGAGGTGAAAGGTGATGATTCTCTGTAAAACCAGCACAGTAGCAGAAGAGAAGGCAAGTCTTTCAAGGCATCATCACAGCTCAGCACTGACCTGCTTTCTGAATGACATCAGAAATTATGAGAGACATTATTCAAAGCGTTACAGAGCTAAATCCTCTCTGAAAAAACATTATTCTCCCTGCCAGCCCAAGTTAAGTCAGACCCATTTATAACCTGTCAGTATTGGGCAATGTCACAGAAAGGAATGGCTGCCTTGCAGCTGTGCAATCCAGTTAGCTCCCTACTGGTGCACAAGTCCCAAATCCTATACTGGTACTGTGGGTGGGAGATTCCAGAGGAAACCTTGCTCCTAGCCCAGGTGCTTCCTGGGTGGTTGGACAGGGATATTTCCTTAACACAGGCATTCAGATTGACAACTTCTGAAATACACAGCCATTCATTCTCTCATCATATTTGAAAAGTCATAGCAGTCAAAGTCCACAGTGGTAGGAGAAAGTAAGAGTATCAAATCCATTTTTATAAAAAGGTGATGAAGACTGTAGGAACTACCAACCAGTCAGCCTTACCGCTGTGCCCAGTAAGATCATCAAAACATACGGAAGATGCAGAAGTGGTTAAAGACAGCCAACACGAGCTGCAGCTTCTCCAAGGGCAAATAGCACCAGACTGATCCAGTGGCCTTGGATGATGGAGTGACTGCATTTGTGGACAAGGGATGAGCTACAGATGTCACCTACCTGGACTTCTGGAAGATCTTTAACAGTCCCTCCCAACATTCTGGCTGCTAAATTGGAGATATATGGATTTGATGGATAAGGAAGTGGCTAGATAGGTGGAAATAAACCAGCAGTAAGTGGACCCTCAATGGTCTGTACTGAGACCAAAACACTGAAGATCCTTGTAGCAGACTTGTTACTGTCTCTTCAATGACAGTAACAATGCTCTTCAATGCACCCTCAGTTTGCACATGACACCAAGCTGAGTGTGGTGCAGTTGATTTATTATAGGGAAGAGATGCCAGCCAAAGGGACCCGGACAGGCTTGAGGACTGGGCCCACACAAGCATCATGAAATTCAGCCAAAGCCAAGTGCAAGATCTTACATCTGCCCAGAGCATTCACACATTCCTATGAGCTGCTGCCTTTTCCCTCTTCCCACACTACCATGAAACTTGCTCCTGCTTTCTGCCGCTGACTTGCCTAATGCCCAGCATTGGCAGAACTCTTCTAAGCAAGTTCCTTTGCCAAAACCTGCTTTCCTCACTAGCAGCCAAGCCAGACATTTCTTCCCAGCACAGGATGAGGGCAGTTTTTCCCTCAGCCTCAGGCTATGATGCCATCACACAATCTAATGTTGCAATTTGCTGAAAGCAGAAAGGCTGTGATCACATCCCACCCCTCTGCCAGCTGTGGTGAAGGGGTGGGTGCACAGACCATCCCCTGCTTACAGCCTGGCCTTTTAAGACAGGTCACATACAAAACCTAAGGGATTTGAACCAACAAACTGCAAAATAGAGCACCTGAGAAGCAATGTTCCTTGGTGGCCTCCAGCAGGGGCTCAGAAGACACAGCTGGAGACTGTAACCTCTTCAGCTACACTAAGAGGAAGGAGGCTATTGTTTATAATGGCTTTGTTTGTACTCCCTAATCTTATGACTGCAAGGGCAAACCCTGAAACAAACCTCACTATGATTGCAAGGGCAAACCCTGAAACAAACTTCACCTGCCCAGGTGATCAGGGCAGGGGCAGGTGACATCTGCTGCTCAGCACACATTATTAATAGGTACACAGACATTTTCTGTTCCAATACAACAAACAAAAAAGGTCACCATGTAGTGCTGTATTTTCAAGATTACCCCTGTGTTTTGGAGGATCATGAAGACAGAAAAATCAGAGGGGCAAGGCATGATCAGCAGTCTGCTAAGGGATAAAAAACTTTAACCTCCAACATTGCTGCAGATCAGCCTTCATTATAGTTGGAAAACCATCATCTGCCTACCTGCTCTTGCATTCCTAGATGTCTGCATCTCTACACAATCCTGAAGGGAAATCCAGCAGTACTGAAGATTTAAAACTCATTGTGCTAAAGCATTTAGAAAATCTACAATAACTTCTTTTTAAAAGTAAATATTTGCAGCAGAACCCTCTGCTAATTTTGAATGACTTTCAGATTCTTTCACAGGGAAGCATACTACTAATGGTACACTCACCACAAAATACTTCTTGAATCCTTAGTAATTTCTCAAGAAAACTTCTCACATTATCTCTTCAGTCCTAGGGAGTGACAACACAGATGATAATATTTAAAATGTTAAATATTCATATGTTATGACTTGTGAAAGTAGGAAGAAGAGCTTCCTATAGAAAGAGTATTTCAAGAATACATATATGAGAAGTAGAAAATGTGTAATTTTTTGGAGTAGGGAGAGCAATGCAAAGTCTATATTTCTGTACTGAGAGCATATGAAAGCAACATGCCTTGATAAAGGCATTACACATACCTGAGTGCAAAGGTAGCCATGATTACTTTGAAACCATCCTCAACAAATACACAGCAGAGGAGAACTTGCACTTTTGCTTCTCTGGAAAACTTTCAGAACTCCAGGTCTGCAAACGTCTGCACAGCAAAAGCTTCAAAGATGCTTAAGTACAGATGTCATGAATGACAGAAAAATGTCCTACCAGAGGTGGCAGAACTGAAGCATAAATCTCCATAAATATTTGAAAAGGCTGCAGGACATAACATAAAATTGTGTGTGTCTGAAATTAAAGAGCAGCTATAGGAAAAAGTATGACTGGAAACTAATTCACTGTGCTGGGACTTAAATGCTTAAATGCTTAAATCAAGTTCAAGGTACCAGGTACTTTACTAACACACATCACCCCTTTGGGCCCATAGGGAAGGGCCAGTCAGCCCATGAGCACCTTGCCCAGCTGAGGTCATTGCCTTGTCCTACCACCTTTTGCCCCTTTGCACAAGTAACAGCTTCCAGACAATGTTGAAATCTAGAAGCCTGGGCAGAAGTTCAGCAAATCAAGGTCCCAGATAAGCCTTATTTTTCTACCAGAAAAGGGATGAGGTCATTCATTAACTGGGAAGAAGTCTATGTCCCACCAGTACAACTATCTTTTTTTCAATACAGTAAACATACTGCTTTTACTGAAAGACTGGGAGGTCTTTATTACAAAAATGATTTTGCTTAGCAAATTTCTGACAAACCTCTCCCTTTCTTCTCAAATCTTCAAGTAATTTTTTTCCTTTTAACCTCTTCCCCTCTGCCCATCTGGGCATCTCCTCTAGGTAAGCACAGCTTACTAGAAATGCCTGAAGAACACTGACCAACAGCCAGTGCTGCTGAGCTTAACAGATTACTTGACTGAACATCATCATGGAATAGATCCCATCAAAAGATAAGCAGCATTTTGGAAAAACCAGCAGTGGGAAAATTAGAGCTAACAGTAAGACAACTGCACATGTACTCCCCATGGCTGACTCTCACTGGTGGTTAAAACACAGGGGTTCAGTAGATTGTGAAGATCTTGGACAACTGTGCAAAAGGGTTCTGAGCAGAAACGGGGAAGAAATGCGCAGTTAATATGCAACTATCCTGGTAACCTGTGGTGGGTCCAGCTGTGGGGTCCAAACACACATCAAAAAAGCGATCAGAAATAGAAAAAATTCAGCATTTAATTCTGGAAAGGCTGCCTCAGGTTGAATTTCTGTGTGGTAGGAAATGGGTGGGGAAGAGGCCAGGTGAGCAGGAACACTTTTCACCATCTCCTAACAATGGCACACTTTTGTGACTTGAACATGTCTATTACTCCTAAATTTAACTTGTTTGGGATTGCATAACTTCTAATGGAAGTGCTTCCTGCAACAACACTGTTGGTGTTTCATAATGATTGCTGCAAAAAGAAGTTGAGTGCTGTACAGGCCTCTGCTTTCACCCCACTGCAAGGTTTGATCAGCCCTACACCAACCTAACACCTGCTCCTGTTCAGACTTCAGCAGGTAGAGAACAGTTCTTAAACACAAGTACAATCAATGGCTGGAAGGACAATCACATTGTTGCAAACTGAAAAGCAATTCAGTACAGCATTTGGGGAATTTTATTTAGAAATAAAGCATAACTAGAATATGAAACAAGCATTCAAAGTGAGAGAAGAAATTAAAGTGCTTGCTTTAGAGTAAATTATAAACAATTTTCAAATGTGTAGAAATGCAACAAATACAATTGTATGTGGTTCTTTTTCTTCAATGAAGAAAAGTGAATTTGATGTCTTAAAAATGCACCTTAAAGCTCGTTCACTATAGTTGAGCTCAACATGACATGTAACTCACTTGCTAATCCAGGAGACTGTAATTATACTGGAAGAACAAAGGCTGGAGGTAATTGCTGACTAGAAAACTTTGTCACAGTCACTTAACAGCCCAGAAGTTTTCCCAGTACTTGGTAACATCTTATTTGGGAGGCCACCAATTAGAAGTCAAACTCAGGAAGCAAAGGAACAAAATTCATGTCCGCATTTCTTTTAATTTTACTCAGAAATATAAAAGTGCAAGTTCTGTAAATTAACAACATTTACAGTACATCACAATAAATATGCCACCTTGTGACATCTAAAAATTCTAGTTATTTATCTGAAATGAGTTGTACTGAGATAAAAACTGCATCAACATCAACAAAAAATACCTGTCCCAGTAAAGATGGCCTTAATATATTAATTAGCAAGATGCATATTCCATTATTGCTATTAGACCATGCCTCCGAGTTCCACAGTATAAAAACTTACTAGTTTACACAAAAGACCATTTTTTTCTCATCACAGGCACAATCTAACATAAAAATAATTTTGTCATATACAGTGTAAGAGGGTCTCCTACAAGGGGGGGGGGGGGGAAAAATTAAAAAAAAAAA